>CM075483.1:1437500-1660000 GCA_037950665.1 Hypophthalmichthys nobilis | reverse complement strand
AAATATATTCTATTAAATGATATTAATAGATTTTAAATATATTTTAAATATAGTATCATATTTATTATAAGCATTCTAGATTTTAATATGCATTTAAACATAATATATTTTAAACAATATAATGTAATAGCATTATATTTATTATAAACATTCTAGAGTTTTATATTTAAATATAATATTTTAAATATATTATAATAAAATATTTTGTTTATAATAAATTATAATAGATTTTAAATATAATATATAATAGCATCATTATATTATAAACATTCTAGATTTTTATATTTAAATATAATATACATTTTATATTATAATCATTTATTATAAACAAAATTAATATAATAGCATCATTATGTTTATCATAAACATTCTAGATTTTAGTATAATATATTTAAATATAATGTATTACTATATATATATAAAAATAGACATCCTAGATTTTAATATAACAATATAATATATTTTTAAAAAAATATATATATATATATATATATATATATATATATATATATATATATATATATATATATATATATATATATATATATATATCATTATAAACATTCTAAATTTTAATGTAATATATTACAATCTAGAATGTTTATAATATACATATTATATTATGTTATATTATATTTAACATATAATATAACTACATTTATTATAAACATTCTAGAATTTAATGTGTTTTAAATATAATATATAATACAAATCACTTTCTTAACATACCTGCGGGTTTGAATATAACGAAAGTTTTTATATTGGTAAATTAACCAAAGAAATAATTGACTAATCTAATGGTTCCTCTTCCCCCTCCAACAATAAATGTATTAATTAAATCAACTAATAAAAAATAAATAAATAAATAGAATCAATAGATTGACTGATTGAAAAAGAAAAAAGTTATTTGCAGCCTTCACATAATCTTAAATGTAATATGATACAACAACATACAGTATACAGTTATCAGTAGTGTTAAAGCATTAATGTTTTTTTCTTACCCAATGTTAAAAGCAGGGGGCTGACCAAAGCTGAAGCCTCCGCCGGAGGGAGGGTTTAGAGCAGGCATGGCTGGACTGGCGGCAGGAGTTGCAGGAGCTGCTGCTCCGGCTCCAAAGGCAAACACACTACTGTTGCTCCCTGATGCTCCGAATCCACCAGTGCTTCCAAACTGGAACCCTCCTTAAAACATCATAAATGGAGTAACCGTTACAGAGATGCATACAAATAACTAGGCCACTGGCAGGCTTTACTAGATCACATGGAGGTCAATTCCACCCTCAAAAATTTGAACTTGTAAGTCATTTCCGATGCTGACCTTGGCCCGTGGAGGCAGCAGTAGATCCAAACGTAGGTGCAGGATTGGCTTGCTGACCGAATACAGGGGCGGAATTGGGCTTGGCTCCGAATGCAGAAGCTGGGGAAGCGGTGGCCGAGAATGAAGGCGCTGCTGACCCAAACGCAGGAGCACTGGGTTGAGACGCGTTTTGACCGAAGATGGGGGCCTGTCCGGTGCCAAAGCCAGATGAAGGTGCAGCTGAGCTAAAGACAAATGGGGAAGGGTTGGCAGACGGAGCTGGAGCTGCAAGAGAAATAGATGTTACAGACACATTTGTACAAGATGACAACCAACAGGCGCACAATGGGATTTTTGGAGGTAAACTAACCGGCAGAGGCTGGGGTGGAGGACGCAACAGCACCAAAATTGAAAGCAGGGGCGGATGAGTTTGAGCCCGAGCCAAATTGGAAAGGTTGTGCTGGGGCAGGTGCAGCAGAAGGTGCTGCGGGAGGTGCCGTCTGGCTGTCCTGCTTCTGCTGCTGTCCGAACACGAAAGCCTTTGCCACGCTAAGTTCAGAGGAGGAACTCTGGCCAAATACAAAGGTACTGGATGGAGCAGGGGTGGGAGCCAGGGAAGAGGTAGTGGGAGTGCTGAAAAGGCTGGGGGTGGAGCTGGATGAAGCTGGGGCGCTTGAGGAGTTGGCCATGAAGCCAAAAGTGGGCGTTGGAGCAGAGGTGTCTGGAAAGCACATAGTCGGAGAGTCAAACTGTGGTACTACAAGAATATGTGATAGAGAGCTGCTGGGATGACGTATTTTTGTAGGCCAAAACCTGGAAACGAGTGGCATTTAAGCACTTCCAGTTCCATCATGCCAAAGTCAATGGGTTTTTTGGTTAAATGCCTGAAATAAGGTCTGTGGTGAACACAAGCTTTTCACGTTTTATTGTTTGACATAAAATATGATTTTTTTTTAACCTTCTGGTCCTCTTCATTTAGTGGTCACACTTGGCTCCATCACAGTCAAAAGTGACCAAAGCCTTGAAATGTAACTTTTGTATTTTAGGAAAACCAATGTAATATAATTTTGTTCAATAATATTTTTTGATTATTTAAAATTGAGGGTATATTATGATACTATGCAATATTTATACAAAAAAAGCCATTTTTCCCCATTGAAAATGCCACACAAGTTCATTTGTGTGTATATTAGTGTTATGTTGGCCTACAAAAATGTGTCATCACTGCAGCGCTCTACAGCTAGAGCCTTAGGAGAGCATAAACAACATACGGTTTCACTCACCTGTCATACTCTGTCCAAAACCGAATGATGGCTTTGGTGGTTCTATTGTCTGTTCAGTTTTTCCAAATGTAAGCGTAGGTTTGGGGAAATCTTTTGGAGGGTCCGGCTCGCTGAAAGAGAAGCCCAAATTTGCTTTTGGTTTCTCAGCTTCCTTGGAAGCACCGAATAAGAACGCACCTGAGGGTGCAGAGGTGTCCTTTTTCTCTTCTGGTTTTCCAAAGGTGAAGGTAGGCGTCACCAGCGTTTGCTCTTTCGTTGCTAGTTCCCCAAACTTCGGGGCAGAAGATTCAGCTACTAAAGACTTGCCAAAAACAGGGATGGCATTCGCTGCTGTTGTTGTTGTCGTTGTGGTGGCTGAAATGTTTTCTGAGGGAGCATGAGCATCCTCTTTCTCAGCCTTGGACTGGGGCGCAGAGAAACTAAAAGATGCAGATTTTTCAGAGTTGAAAGAGATTCCACTACCGCCACCAAATTTAAATCCTGCACTAGAATCCTGAGATTTAGCCTTTTTTTCGAGAGTGTTATCCATGGATCCACCAAACGTAAAGGCCTTCGTTGAACTCTCTTTTGTCGCTGTGGATTCTGATGAGGCGCTACCAAGTTTGACCCCACCAGAAGCTGCATCCGAGAACGAGCCTCCGAATTTGAAGCCCTCTGAATTTGAGGTCGAGTCGGAGCTCCCGATTCCAAATTTAAATCCTCCCGCAGTGGAAGAATCTGAGAAAGTGCCTCCGAACTTTAGTCCAGCAGAGGTCGAGTCCGTCGAGCCGGTACCAAACTTAAAACCAGACGAACTCGAGTCTGTACTGTTGGACTGAATGCCAAAAGATGAACTAAAACCTGAAAAACAGCAAGAATTCTGGTCATTAGCCCGCTTCTACAAAACAGTAAGCAGCTGCTTCACACACTTCTGGAAATATGATTGCAAGGCACTTTACCTTTGGACTCTATTTTAGCTCCGGGTTTTGCTGACTGGCAGGCCACACACTGCTGGTCCTCTGCCTTATTCTGAACGCAGCACACCTCACACTCCCAGCTCCCCTCAGGTTTCTTGAACTTGTCTCCGAAGCCTAACAAAGGCGCAGCAGTGCTTGCAGGTGCGGAGGCTGGAGTCGAGACCGGTGCGGCTACAGCTCCTGTAATACACCAAAAAGAGTAAGACATGAGGGACGCAAATATCAGTTTGATTAGGCGGATATTGGAAGCAAGGCTTTTCAGACCAAATTTGAGAGGAGTTCAACCAGATTTCATAGGTTTTAAATGGCTGTCCATCTTTTTTTGGTGGGTATTAAAATGTTTTAAAGGATAAGTTCACTCCTGAATTAAAATTTCCTGGTAATTTTCTCACCCCCATATCATCCAAGATGATTGTCTTTCTTCAGTCAAAAAGAAATTAAGGTTTTTGAAGAAAACATTCTAGGATTTTTCTCCATATAGTGGACTTCACTGGGGTTCAACGGGTTGAAGGTCCAAATGTCAGTTTCAGTGCAGCTTCAAAGAGCTCTACATGATCCCAGACGAGGAATAACAGTCTTATCTAGAGAAACCATCGCTCATTTTCTAATAAAAATAAAAATATACTTTTTAACCACAAATGCTCGTCTTGCACTGCTCTGTGATGCGCCACGCATTACGTAATCATGTTGGAAAGGTCCCGCATGACGTAGGCGGAAGTACCAATCCAGTGTTTACAAAGCGAACGTGCAAAGACTAAGTCAAATGGCTTTTACCAAAAAAAAAAAAAAAAAAGGGTAAAAGGGTAAAACAACGATGTCAGATGATTTAAGTTGGAGAAAATTAGTTTTGTGCCCAACTTCTGTGTGACCTTTCCAACCCGATTACGTAATGCGTGGCGCATCGCAGAGCAGTGCAAGACGAGCATTTGTGGTTAAAAAGTATATAATTTTCAATTTTTTTTTTTAGAAAATGACATCGTTTCTCTAGATAAGACTCTTTCCTCGTCTGGGATCATGTAGAGCTCTTTGAAGCTGCACTGAAACTGACATTTGGACCTTCAACCCGTTGAACCCCAGTGAAGTCCACTATATGGAGAAAAATCCTGGAATGTTTCCCTCAAAAACCTTCATTTCTCTTCAACTGAAGAAAGAAAGACATGAACATCTTGGATGACATGGGGGTGAGTAAACTCTTTGTAACTGCAAAACTGAAACTTTACCTGGTTTAGAGCTCTGACAGGCTACGCATTTCACATCCTGTGCCTTGTTCTGAACCATGCACACGTCACAATCCCAAGCCCCCTCTGGCTTCTTAAATTTGTCCCCAAATCCTAACAGTCCAGTTGCTGTAGATGAAGTGGCAGTCGTTGTGGTTGTGGCAGAGAGAGTGGATGAGGTCTCAGAAAGAGTCGGTAGAGTCAGGCTGGATTTCACACCAGTCCCGGGTTTGGCCGTGTCACAAGCTACACATTTAATTACTTCCGGTTTATTCCTGACCAGACATGTGTCACAATCCCAGCTACCAGGCGGAGGAGCAAAGAGGGAACTGATGCTTGCAGGAGCTACTGTGGGTTTACTGTCCGATTTAGAGGCAGAGTCTGTGTTGGGTTGTGGTGCGAGACAAGCCACGCACATTTTGTCCGAGGACTTGTTTTGCACCATGCAAGTGCCACAGCTCCATGACCCTGCAGGTGGCCTAAACTTGTCACCAAAACCAGAAAGGGGAGCCGATGATAATGAAGCAGACTGTGAAGGTTTATCAGCAGAGTTCTGAGAGGGGGATGCAAATCCTGGAAAAGAGAAAAAAGTAAATAAATACACGCAAAAAGCAACATCCTTAAAAACATTTACACGGAAAAGCATATCATACCAGGTCCTTTAAGTATATCCAATACACTGCCCTGCTTTAAGACCTTTGCAGGTTTGAAGGGTCCGTCAAACTCTTTTTCCTCACTAGCCACTGATTTAACTGTGAAACATGCAGGGAAGAAACATTAACACCACCATAACCTGACTTCAAATGAAAATACGTCTTTGCAAAACAAAAAAAAAGTCTTACTTGGTGCTACTGTTGGAACAATTTTCCCATTGGAGTAAGAGGGGCCTGTTTTCATAGTAGGCGCACTGAAGGTGAATCCAGACTGCAGGGAAGAATCATCATCATCATCATTACAGATGCTTGTTTTGCATGAAATGAAGTTTAAAAGAATTAAGGAGACCTACTGATGGAGAGAAAGATGGAGGACTGGCAGCTGTTGCCTTTACGATAGGCGAAGAAAACGTGAAGGGGACAGATGGTGGTGTGGATGGTGCCGCTGGCTCCTGATTAAAAAAAGGGTTACAAATACAATTCAGATTGCTGAGCCAAGAGAGAAGACAATTCTGAAGGGTCAGAGGGGAAGTAATACCTTATTTGCTGGGGGTTCCTCAGAGACAGTTGTAAGTGGTGTTGTGCTGGAGGTGAACGAGGAGGTAGGGGGAGGAGAGGAGAAATTAAACGTGGGCAAAGTGAAATTGCTGGGAAGAGAGGCAGGCGGCAGGTCTGGATCCTCTGCAACCTGAAAGGAAAACAGTCTATGTGAGCATCAAACCCTTCCAAAACAAGTTCTACTCACAGCATATACCCAGCAGAACATCTGACCTCATCCTCAGGTCGTTTGGATGAAGGTCTAATAGCCCTTTCCCTCTTCATTTTGCCCCCTCCTGAAGCAGTGCTGCTGGCTGATGGGGTGCTGGACAAGGGGTAGGACATACTGCTTGTACTAGGGACAAAGGAATTCAGTATAAATTCAAGTGAAGACACTAACAGCTCACTGTCTTATCCAAAAAGAGAAGAGAATTCTAGCACCTGTTTCACACTGGACGTGTAAAAACACATTATTGCCACGAGTTGCCTCAAAAGTCTGTTTAAATGATTAAAACTAGAGGTATGGAGGTATACTTTTATCATATATTCATCACGTTATATGCACATATAGTATGTGCGCGAGGGGAACACTGTCTGCTGCACACCTGAAAAAGGTGACACAATGGACGATGCAGTGTGAAACAGGTGTAAAACTACCATAAACTATCCGCTCTTACCTGGGAGTGGGAGCCTGGGTGGGATCTGAAATTGGTGGGGATTGTCTTACAGGCTAAGAAAGGAAATAAAGCAGCAAAACAAATGTTAACTCTCTGGATATAATCCACTTAATTACAGTGCTTGCAGGTACTTATCATACAGACTCAGTTTTCAAGACAATGTACACTACCGTTCAAAAGTTTGTTTTTTTGGGGGAAAAAATGCTCAAAGCTGCATTTATTTTTAACAAAACAGTAAAAACAGTAATATATTATTAATATTATATGTGACCCTGGACCACAAAACTAGTCATAAGTCACACGGTATATTTGTAGCAATAGCCAACAATAAATTGCATGGGTCAAAATTATAAATTTTTCTTTTATGCCAAAAATCATTAGGATAATAAGTAAAGATCAGGTTCCATGAAGATATTTTGTAAATTTCCTACCGTAAATATATCAAAAATGTATTTTTGTGAGTGGATATGCATTGCTAAGGGCTTCATTTGGACAACTTTAAAGGCCATTTTCTCAATATTTAAATTTTTTTGCACCCTCAATTTAAAATAGTTGTATCTCGGCCAAATATTGTCCTATCCTAACAATTATTCATATAACAATTCTTAATTATTCAGCTTTCAGATGATGTATAAATCTCATTTTCAAAAAAAGTTGACCCTTATGACTGGTTTTGTGGTCCAGGGTCACATAATATAAATTAAATTTTACAATTTCAAATAATCTTTTAATTTTTAAAATAAAATAAACCTTAATAAAACAACCTATTTAAATACATTTTAAAATGTCATGATGTTAAAGCTGAATTTTCAGCATCATTACTCCAGTTTTCAGTGTCACATGATCCTTCAGAAATCATTCTAATATGCTGATTTGCTGCTTAAGAAACATTTATCACAGTGGAAAATTGTGATGCTTAATATTTTTGTGTAGAATTTTTTTTTTTCCCCTCAGGATTCTTTAATGAATAGAACGTTCTAGGAAAAAAAAAAAACAGTATAGAAACAACAGCATTTCTCTGAAATAGAAATCTTTTGTAATTTTATAAAATGTCTTTAAATGTAATCATTTTAATGCATCCTTTGTGAATAAGATTATTAAATTTCTTTCATAAAAAAAAAAAAAAAAAAAGTGTATTTTTGATTTTTGTTTTGAAGTTTGAAATTTAAGTTAATGGCATGCTAAATTATCTATATTGCATATTACTTTCAATCTCTCTCTCACTCTGTAAAACAAAAAGTACAAACATAACTTTATTCAGCTGAATTGCAAGTACCGGCAGTTACTTCAGAAAATGCTTATTTTTGATTCTTTACTTTAGTAAAAGCAAAAATAAATGAATTTTCTGTTCTCAGACAGTCATATGGTGAATTCTAATATAGGATGCTTTGTGTTAAATATTGAACTCACAGTCTCCCTGTTGTTTTTGTCCACCGCTCTGTTCACTCCACCTGGGGTCAGTGATGGTCTAAAGGATATGGAGCGGTTACCAGACACTGCAGCAGCTGCAGGAACCACCAGCTTCTGCACAGGAGGGACTGACGGCTCCAGCTGTGTGTCGACGGAACAACATTACAAATACAGCAGGCACACCACTGCGCATAGGATATCAGGCTAACCATGTTCATTCTTTCATTCATTGGCTTAAAGAGACGACTTGTAATTGAGCATTCAACATTGCAAGGTCATGGACAGTAAATGCATGAAGCCCTCTGCTATGATCCATCAAGTGTAGTGTGCTCACTTTAACAGCAAAACAACACTCACAGCCCTGGATATTTTGGACTATGGACATCCGCCACAAATGGTTATTACAGGCTTTAGGTTTCTGGGGGTGGGTGAATAGGCACATTGTTTGGGATTAGTAGCCAGCTGCCACAGTTGTTAACAGTTAAAGACAAGCAGCAAAAGCAAAGAGAAAGTTGCCAATTTTATAAGATAATAATTTTCTTCTATGCATAAAAATCTCTTTTCTACACATGCATTCTACTTGTTTTATCCGACACTCAGCAGAATCTCTTAATGCACAAGACTTACCCTTTTCCTTTTTGCCTGGAAATTTGAAATGTCAAGGTCTGTGTGATTCAAGGACTGAAAAAATAAAAAAAACAAGCAATGTTTAAAAATTTGAAGTGAATTTTAAAGTATCGAAATGTCAGACTCCTATGATATGGTACTTACCGCTGACAGAGGTGATGAAACCGTAGACGGAATTCTTTTTGCATCCTGCAAAGTTGCCAAAAACATTTTTATGAAATGTTAACTTTTACTGCTTTTCCCAAATCTAATGGTACTTAATATTTATATCGATTTCCATTTTGTAAACTCTTTCTTACTTCTATAGGCTGAGTTAGGGGTGGGCGATGATCAAAATCTCATATCACAATATAAGTAATTTTATTTCACGATAAAGACATTGTGCACATTATGTGTGCATGTTTCAGGTGTCTGCATCAGAAAGCACCAACATGAGTTATCTTTCGGTGCTTACTGCGCTCAAACAGTTTAAAATAACTTGTTTTTAAACCGCAAGGCTTAAAAACGCATTAAAATGACAATCTTTTGTGACAGCAAAACATGGCAGATAACCGTGATACTGGTTGATAATTTTATTGTGTACTGGTATATCGCCAACCCCTAAGCTGAACAGTTACAATGAAATGTTTAATTGATTTTAGATTCTAGATGCCAGAGTACAGACAAACTCACAGCAAGAGGACTGGACATGCGCTCCAAGGACTGCAAGATGCGTCTCGCTGTGGCACTGGTCACTCCACAGGGTTGAGCTCCAGCCGGCTTTGCCTTTATCTGCCTCCTAACTGGAGGCTGCAGAAGACCAGAATACAGAGTCAGTAAAAAAAAGGAATGAAATGAAGACAAGCAGCAAATCTAAAACGCCATTTCACTTCAAAATTTAATATAAAATAGTATTGGCATTATTGTTCAGACCTGGTAAGGAGTAGCCGGGCGTGAGCGAGCCATTCTCATCGCAGCAGCTCCTCCATATGTGGTCTTCCCTGGGTAGAAGGGCGAATCCCCCAACTGACTGGAGTTCAGCACTGAACTGTTCAACACAGACTGTAAGAGAATAAATATGCATAATCTAACATTAATTTCCATCCAGTAAGGAGTGTAGTCACATGACAAGACAACTTGGACATTAAAGAACACTTAAAAGAACACACTGCTCAAAAGCCGTGCACAGAAGACCAACGGCCAAGGTCAGGATTTTCATTATATATATATTTTATATATATATATATATATATATATATATATATATATATATATATATCATTTATTTATTTATTTATTTATTTATTTTTTATTATTTTTTTTTACCAAACCCTATAATACACCCCCAGAACACTTGGAATATACAACATGTACCATTGTACTATTCTGTGATACTTTTGCACCTTCTTTAAAAAGCCTGATGCTAGTTGCTATTCACTGCAATTACACAAATGAGCACGAGCGAGACATTAAAAATGGTCCTTTTGTGGTCCGAAAAAGAAAGAAGGGCATTAGAACAACACCAGGGTGAGTAAATTATGACTTCATTAACATTTTAGGGTCAATTAACCTAGGGCCCTATGAAACCCGTTGTTCTCTTACATTTTAATTTCTCTGGATTCTGTTTTTTTTTCTGTTTTAAATTTTTTTTTGGACTCAATTTTAAAGGTTAAATTAAATTTTAGTAATCAAAAAGCATGTCTAATTAGTTGAATTCATAAAGACAACAATTTATTATTTTAAATTCATTTGAAATGTTTTGTTTTTTCATAAATTCTGTGTTGTGTATTTTAATTTTTCAGGTAATCAAATGAAGGCATAAAATATTCATTTAATTTATCTTTTAATCATATGAAATGAAACACTTTGTGCTGCACAACAGAGCATGGAAGAACAACCGATTATTCCTTAAAAAAAAAAGTTAATAAAATATTATTATTAGTTTTATTATTATTATTACTACATTAAGACGCAGCTAAATTCTACTGTACAAGTAATATATTTGTCACTATTTCTTCAAGTTGCCATGAAGACCATTGAGTTGTTGCGCGTTTATGATATGACGATAGTTTTTCTCAAATGAAATGGTAAAATGCTCATGAAACGACTGGAGATGAAGTTCATGTCCTCATATAGCGTCTGCACCATTCATTCACAGAGACATGCAGGATTCATATTTAAATAGTCTTTTTGCACTTTAATATTCACAGACATTAGTCTCTCGTGATTTGATTCAAGTGTACTGACCTACTTTTTATTTATTCATCAAAGAAAGACAAATTTCATGACATTCCACGTTATGCAGTAAATTCCATTTTCATGATTGGATTCTGCATCACGAGAATTTAGAGCCCTATTAAACATTTACAGGGTTCCTACACATTTTCCATTTTAAATTTCCATGCTTTTCCAGACTTAATTTCCAAACCTCTCTGTAGATTTGTAAGACCATATTTAACATAAATGTTTCATACAGCATTACAATTACAGTCAATGGTAAATATTCTTATTTTATTATTTCGGAGTGATAACATGCACTTACATACTAAGAAGAAACCTTTATAACCTGCATATATTCACCTCTGACGCATTAGTTTGATACTGTAATGGTGGTTTGATGTCGAATGATCACCAAACAGCAAAGTACAGTCATTTGCTGATCATTTGCTCCTTTGTTGCTGGTTTGAGTGGCACACGCACATTTAGTGAAATTCAAAAGAGACTTGCTTATGGTAAAAGGCAAAGAGCTTTGCATAATGAAAATGCGTGCCTTGTGTTCGACAATCACTAAACTTTGAGTTTATTTTTAGAAATTCCTAATTATATATTTTAGAAAAATGAATAGGGGCAATAGTCCGGAAACAAAAATATTTTCCCATACTTATCCAGATCTGGAAATTGCTCAAATAAAAATTCCATACTTTGTGTGCCTTTAATCTTGATGTAAGTTCTCAGAAGAATATGAAGTACTTACTGATGAGGAAGTGCCAAAGACTGACAGGTTGAAGGCTGGTTTCTTGAGCCCAGAATGGGCCGTCTGCGATCCAGAGTGGGTCCGTTCAGACTCTGGGGACCAGAGGAGCGGCACAGTCTTTGACGTGGGCACATCTGTAAGAAGATTAAGCCCTGCTCTTAGTTCTATCTATACCTAGTCTAAAACTCTAATGAATATTGCTGTCTGAACAACTCAAATGCCTACTGGATTCTGCTCAGAAATGTTGCTGCTCACCTTTATCAGACGCACGTGATGAAAAGCCGCTGGTAGTCGAGATGTTGTCGTCCTCATGCTGAGAGCTGGTGTCCTTAATCTCTTTTACCAGGGAGAAGTTGGAGGTTACAGCAAAAGGGCTTCCTGGGAAGGGTGCTGTGGACGTGGAGGGCTGGGAGAAGAGAGAGCTCGCACCGCCTAATGCAGGAGAGCCGTCCAGGGAGGGGAAGTGCAGGTGGGTCCGATTGAGTGGAGGTCTCGAAAGAGCTTCCTGGAAGTTCAGCGATGCTCTGCTTGTAGATGGTTCTGAAAATGAATTCAGCATTTCAAGACAAGGACAATGCCTTAAAGTATCCGTGTATTAGAGCTGCACGATTCTGGATGAATTGAGAATTACAATTTTTCATGATTCTCCTACGATTCCAAATAGACAACTAAACAAAATAGCATGTTCTGTTTACTAGCGGTTCTGACAAAATGTTAATTGCTGATGTCCATTTAAAAATACATTTTTTTTTTTTTTTTTTTAAATTGGGTTGAATGAATGATTCAATGACTCACTCATTAAGACTTCACTCGTTTCATTACTGGATGAATCAGCATTTCTGAACGAATCTCCTGAATGAATGATTTAATGACAAATACATGTTTTTAAAAGTCACTTGTCGCCACCGACTGGTGTAGTGATATATGTATTTGAAGCGTCAAGTTACTTTCAAAAGGTTTTGATTGCTACCGTAGACATCAGTGTTTATATCTGAACTATAAACTTATCCCAGTACTTCTGTAATAACCTGAATTACTGTAAACTCTCAGGAAAAGTTCACTCCAGCTGCAAAACACCTTTGTACTAATATTGGTCCGTGACGATAACGTAACAGGTGTGCGCTGAGGCTCCGCCTTCTTTCACGCAGAACTCTTCCCTGACTCATTTCATCTGTTGAGTCCATCGAGGTAAGATCTCCGAGGGTGAAAACATGAACACTGGATTGCCGCTTTATAGTAGAAAATGATGAAAAGGCACTGACACGGTTCGTCGTGTTTGATATTGTAAAACTGCTTGCTTTTAAGCAATCTATTGAATAAAATGCCATATAAATAAACATGACGTGACTTTACTAAACTTAATTTGTAGAGCTCGTGCTAACATACCCATGTTTTTATGATCAGATGCTTTTCTTATGCTTTCTATAAAAAAATGCGTGCGGTTTTCACACTTTTGTTGTGTTTATTTTGTTACTGAGAGTTACATATTTATCTAAACGTCACTCTCAGCGGTGTCAGATGTTCGATGACAGTATATCGCTGTGAGTATATCGGGGCCTTTAACAAAGAAATAATGATACTGTGTGGTTGAAAAGACCATTTGTGAAGCCGTTTCATACCTATATACTGTACGACAACTGCTCTCTCTGGGTCAGAATGCAGGTCTGAATTTCATTGTACTTGTCAAAGGTTTATTAGACACAGCCGAATCGCTGTCCTAAGACTGCATGGGTGTTTAAATCGAGATTGCAATCTTCTAACAATTGACCGTGCAGCTCTATTGTGTATTCAGACAGTTTACTAGGCTTTGGAAATGCACCGGTGCGTATCTGCTGGATAAACATCTACTCGTCATACCTGTGTTACTTGTGCTCGGCTCTGGAGAGTCTCGTCCATCTGGGAGTGGGGCGGCTTCATCATTGCCATTGGGGGGAGGAACCACGTTGTTCCGCTCCATCCCGACTGCAGCGGAATCACCCTCTGGAACGTCTCCATTTTTGAAGTATTTCTGCAGCCAGGAGGGGACTATGCTCTTCACTGTATCCGTCACTCGACTGATCAGGCCAGGCTGCTGCAGGGGGCCAAAGAGACAATTAGCATATTAAAGATCAAGAGCATCAGTACAATTTACATTTAAGTAGCAATGCACAGGTTAGACTAAAATATGTCAAATTATGTGTTCCAATACAGTTGCACATGACGGTGATAAATCAAAAGTCAACTCATTTTAGACGTATTTGTAATCCTAAACCTTTTGGATTTAGGCTAGCATTGAACAGTTGACAGACAGAACAGCTTAAGCTCTTAAACCTCGAAAGAAAAACACCTTTCCACGTTCATGTTGCCTTAAACTTATCTACTACTAAGCACACAGCCAAGTCGCACAAAAAACATCCCAAATTTCCATTCATGAGTTAACAGAAGCACACGTTCCCTTTATTTATTATACTGCAAAAGCAGTGTGGCCCCAAGGCTAGAGAATGCCTGGATTTGAGAGCTTCAGTTGCCGTCTAAAAAGGGGCCCCGGGGACCAAATCACTGTGCAAGCACTTATTGTTCTCTAACACAGCTCCGGGGTTTGAACACAGCAACACCACAGACTGGATCTTTGGCTGAACGCTGCAAGCATGTGATCCACAGGCAGGTGGGGAAGCTAAATAGTCCATTTAGCTTCAGCAGAAGAGCCGGGAGAGATTGCGCAATCAAAATGGAAGGCCTTTAATGCTTATAGCAACTCTTGATTTAAATACAGGCCAGAGCAAGAGGGTAATTCATCTTCCCACTTCAAACATAAGGATAAACAACATGAACATACCGCATGTGCTCAGCATATGAAGCCAGCTGTGACTGTGCACGGCTGGGGCCTCATGCATTGCAACATAAGTCACTTCCTGTCAACAGTGTGCACACACAGTGCAATATAATCCAATCAATACCGCAAAAATATGTGCACAGGAAAAACAGTCAAGTTCAACCACACTTTATACTTCCACTGTACGATGTCATCTAATCTAATTCACCTGCAGCATGCGATGCACAATATGTAAAGTTTCGCCGCTAGATGTCGCCTATTCAAAACAAAGGCGTAGCTTGATGATGAGATTGAGAGAGGAATCTTGCGAGTTGTTGTCTTCACCTCACAGCCGCTGGGAAAGAATCGGGACAGGACTCGGGCAGAAATCATGTTCATGGATGAGATTATTAAATGTTACTGTAGTATGAAGCAGAGCAGGGCGAGTGATGTTGGAGCTGAACGAGGCCGCTGGAGCGATTGCTAATGAGAGACGCGCGTGACATCTCGATGGCAGTGGGACTTTTATTATGCTGCAGTCGCCGTTTCTGCTTCTTCCGGTCAAGCGTATGAGGGGTAACGCAGCGCTGTTACTCATATTAGTGTGCGCTGAAAATGATAACGTATGAGACGCTTGTTGCACACTGCAGTAAGCCAGTGATATTACAATATCATTAATAAATGCTGGATGGCTTGTGTGGATAAATAGCATGCAGTTATTTTGAAAACATTGTATGACGGAGAAAAATTCTGTATTACTGTTACTAAAAATAAAGCTGCATTTGATTATGCTATGTTAGCTACTTGACAAAATAGTGTTTTTCGAGGCATGGTAAGCACGGAAAAAAAAATCAAGAAAACGAGATTCAAACAATAAGACTAAATGTGTTGAGCTATAAAACAATAATTAGTTTTCTCTCTCTAAATGAATCCAAACAGTCGTTCCCTTGTCTAATAAAACATATGTGACCCTGGACCTCAACCAGTCATAAGGGTCCATTTTTTTTTAAACTGAGATTTATACATCATATGAAAGCTGAATAAATAAGCTCTCCATTGATGTATGGTTTGTTAGGATAGGACAATATTTGGCCGAGATACAAATTTGAAAATCTAGAATCTGAGGGTGCAAAAAAAAAAAAAAAAAAAAAAAAAAAAATCTAAATATTGAGAAAATGGCCTTTAAAAGTTGTCTAAATGAAGTCCTTAGCAATGCATATCCACTCACGAAAAAACATTTTGGATATATTTACGGTATGAAATTTACAAAATATCTTCATGGAACATGATCTTTACTTAATATCCTAATGATTTTCGGCATTAAAGAAAAATCGATAATTTTGACCCATACAATGTGTTGTTGGCTATTGCTACAAATATACCCGTGCGACTTATGACTGGTTTTGTGGTCCAGGGTCACATATTAAAGCGCCTTTGGTTTTTCTATGATTTCTACAAAATAAAACCGATGTCATGATGTCACTGATAGGCGACGCACGGACATAGTCCGTGTCCTGGTTAAAATTGCTTATTTCTCTGGATTTAATCTGGGATAATGCAAGTACACAAGTCAACAAAATATACAACATTGTTCTAGTGGTTTTTGGATATTTTATTCCAAAAATCATATATTGTGCTTTTTTAAAAAAAATCATTATTATACAGTTTTATCACCTTATATTATTAAGTGAGGGGCAACATGGAAGATTTGTACATTTAAAAAGCTATCATAAAGGAACATTTAAAATGAAAGGAAATATTAAAGGTGCAATATGTAAGATTTCTGTCTGCTAGAGGCCTATTCAAAACAAAGGCGTAGCCTGATGACGGCAAGTTTGAGCGCAGAATCACAGCCGGTGCAAAAGAATACGGATAGGACTCGGGAAGAAATCATGTTCATGGATGAGATTATTAACATCACTGTAGTATGAAGCAGAGCAGGGCCGAGTGTTGTGGGAGCTGAACGAGGCCGCTGGAGCGATTGAGCAACACACGCCTCACGAGCAGCGGGACTTTTATTATGCCACAGTCGCCGCGCCGCTTCCGCTTTTCCGCCGCTCTGTTTATCATATTAGATACATTTGAGTGTGTTGAAAATGATGTTATAACGTTACTCTGTGCGTTCGCTCGGCGGCTGCTGTGAGACACTTGTTTGAGACACACTGCAGTAAGATAGATCGATTTTAGAATATCATATTAAATGCTGGATGGCTTGTGTTGATAAATGGCATGCAATTAATTTTAAAACGTATTGTATGATGGAGAAAATTCTGTATTACTGTTACTAAAAATAAACCTGCATCTGATTATGCTATGTTAGCTACTTCACAAAATAGTGTTTTCCTCTGAGGCATGGTAAAGCATGGTACTTGCAGAAAATCAAGAAAATTAGATTTAAACAATAAGACTAAATGTGTTGAGATATATAACAATAATTAGTTTTCTGTCTGTAAATGTAACCAAACAGTCGTTCCCTTGCCTATTAAAATATGTAATATATTAAAGCGTCTTTGGTGTTTCCATGGTTTCTACAAAATAAAACCGGAAACCGAGGTTAACGCAGGTATGACGCAATTGACAGAAGACTCCTCACACGTCACACGTTGCAATTTTCTCACGATTTACAAATAGTTGAAAACATTTGGGATGTTGTAAGTACTCAAGTGAACAAAATATATAACACTGGCCTAGTGGTTTTTGGATATTTTACTGCAAAAACATTACATATTGCACCTTTAAATGAAAGAAATGATCAAATACAACATCTAAAACACTTGTCCTTATACATTTTAACCTACATTTTTGGAGGGGAAAAAAAAAAGTCACTCTTATTGGATTCTAATATGAAACTAGTGTTTGCAGTTTATGCGAAGCCGTTGAACAGAAACGAGGTGTGATTATGCACAACGTATCAACAGAAAATATTGGGTATGTATTTCCCTAATTAAGTTGCTTTTGGTAAAAACACCTGGAGACTAATATATTTAAAAATGTAAATGCAATACAAAAGAATAAAAGTTCCGCTGTCTGACATAACTTTAATCACTAAGAATGAGATCAGAACAGACTAACAACTCTGCCATATTCTGACAGCTCAAAATAAATATTTTAAAGCCAATAATACAAATTATTTTATGAGCATGTATGCAGTATAAACATAACAGTATAACAATGAGTATTTTAACAACTTACAATTAAACATTTACCAAATAAAAATATTTCTATGTTTTGTCAGTCAAATAAATGATGTACCTCTCTAATTTGCCTAAAACACAGGTCTTATACATATACCGTGCAAAATGATTTTCATAATCTGGTTCGTAGTTGAGCAAAAAAAAAAATGTTCAAGACTTATTAAAACATTTCTGATCATAGAACCCCAGTCACAGATTTCACTGCTCATAAAGCCGCATGTGAGAGCAGGTTTTCCAGTGAATGTGAGATTCAGATCCCTCTCAATACACGCCACGACACGCACACACTCATCCCGCCTTTCCTCTTGATAACAAACACAGTGCATTAACAACCTGTGCTTTCCTCAATTACACCAAAACACCTACCAGACTCACATCCAAATCATCTCTAGACTTACACATGAAAACGAAATAAAGAAAACGGACAAAAGTGCTCTGAAGCTCAAGTTACCCTCATGTGGACCATCTGAGCGGCATATATAAGTGTAGACGTAAACGTCAGAGAATAAAGAACTTTTTATTTAGAGGGTCACAACATTAAAATGCTGCTTAAATGCGTTAAAATGTGCGTATTCTTGTTTGACGCCGGTGTTAGCGGCAGCTAACGGCTAACGTGTTGTGTTTGAAACACGTTCACGCGGTTGTCTAAAATTAGTGAAACACAGTCAAATTTCGCCTCTCTAACGCCACATTTCGAGCATTTTCCACACCGAACGGCTGTGTCTCCTCAGTCAAATGAGTTAACGGTATTGCGGTGACAGCGTTGAGACCGTTTGCTGAAGGAACGTGAACAGGCCTGAAACAGGCCTCAAAATGTCTCCTGCTTCACAAAAACAAAACCGCCGCCAAACCACCGGTCCGGCTTAAGTTAACAACTGCTAAAATCCTTTCCGTGGCGACTAGGGCTTCGGTTTATTTACCTGTTTGCCTTTGGCATACGGTTTTGAAGCGATGTGATATCTTCTTGATCTGATTTTCCCTCCTCCTGTCGCCGCCATGGCTAACTAGATTGAGTTTGCTCAGTAGCGCTTCGCCGGATAGAGCTCCGCTGTCACAGCGCAGCTCTCCAATATACCATCAGCCACTTCGGCGCTGGGGTTTATGGGAAATGGAGTTCGGCCGGACACATACGCGCTCAACATTGACCTGGCCGTGGTTTCGGGAATTTTCGGGGGTTTTTACGGTGTGTTTTATGGTAAACATTACGTGAAGATACTTTCATGTTTTGTTCAACAAGATAAACCACAAAGCTCAAACGTGAATCCTGGATTTAATCATACATTTAGTTATAAATAGAGTAATAATAATAATCAGAGTTACGTTAATCTTGAGTATCAGATTACTTTTTCAAGTAACTAGTAAAGTAACGATATTCAATTTACAACAGAATATCTAAGTTACTTTTTTCAAATAAGTAGCGCACGTTACTTTTTCACATTTATTGACTGACATTGTAGTTCTAGACTAAATGTGAACATGCATTTACTCATCTGACTTGCACGAAAACATTCAGTATTCCTCAAAATGAGTAAAAACAGTGAAATGCAATCTCAGAATTTTACGCAAACCTGTACTAATTAACTATATTAAATTACACAAATATACGTTATGTATTTAATCTCACTTTATTAACCACTTTATGTCTTTGCTGCTGACCTTCAATGATCGAATTCAACCCAACTAATAAGCAAAAATTACTTTAGATCTAGAAATAAGAGTGTTGAACTTCCTTCTGTCTCCTGTTCTTTTTCAATCCAGAATGGCAGTACAGCTGAAAGGTTTGAACTGCGCCCTCTAGTGTACAGGGGTAAATATGCATTTACTTCAGCCTGATGCTTATTCATTGCATTTTTGGTGAAAAATATAATTATACAATTACTAAGAAGCAAAGAGACTTCAATTCAGCATTTTATTTGAAAATTTTACTCAACGATACAGTATAAATGTATTAAGTGAAAATAACATTTCTTACAGTCCAACCATTCATATACACTGATAAAAACTCAAACAAAATCACACCTCATTACTCCATATAATCACATTAAAGGTTTGAAATAATCAGATATGAGAATACTGCTGTGGCAGATTCAAGTTTGGCATCACATGACATGCGTTGTCTTTGGTCGCCTTCAGAACTGCTGATTCATGACTAGTTTGCTGTTTTTTCAGGTAAATTATTATATTCTGCATAAGTTTGGAAGTGACTAGGAAGACCCTGCAAAGTATTTTTGACACACGTTTCATTAAATGTGGGTTTTACAAACAATGTGTAATCATTTAAAGGCCTCACAGTCAACACATTATGGGTCTAAAATCATTTATGCATATGCATACTCACATAGGAATGAGGATTAATCTTACCACAAAAGTTAACATACAAAGAAAACTATAAATGCATAGAAAATGGTCATCATTTCAAAACCACCTTTTCATGTTGCCAAAAAAGCTGAATCATATTACTTTTAAGTAAATCAACAGCTCTTTATGCAAATGCCTCTCCTTCAACCACTCTACACAGTTTTAATTTAAAAGAGCAAATATAAGAAGACTGAAAAAGCTGAAACATCTGTGCCAAGATTAAAACAAGTGCTTAAATTCAAAAGTAGAGCTCACGATGAAATGTTGCATAAAACTTCTTACCCTGATCAATGCATTGGTATGTGTGTGTCAAAAGATATTCACTGATTACAGGGCAAGTGGAGAGAATGTGCAAAATGTAAGACAGGGCTTGTTCTGCATGACCAGTATTGGTGATAAGAACAGAAGTTATATAATGTTTCACAGAAAGCCTGGCAGCTTTGAGCTCATTTCATTAGGAGGGCCATTGCACACATTCCCTGGCTCACACATCAGTGCCATCTGAAAGTCATTTACCATAAACCTGGTGAACCACAAATCTTTTCCTTCCAAGTGCTATGAAAATAAAAACTAGTGTAAAGACGGAGGTTTATCTTCCGTTTATCTGTCTGGACACCATCACCCAGCGTTCCGCTTCACCCCTCTTCAACCGTTTATGAAAGATTCGTTCTTTCACCTCTTGTGCGTTCTGGTCCATTGAGAGATCATCGGTCTCTAGCTGTGGTCACTTCCTGCTGCTTGTTCCATTGATTGATTTGTGTTTTCCAGAACCCCCTTTTCTTCTCCGTGATGAAATGGAATTTCTACTGGAGTTCCTCTCTGCTAATGATAGTAATAAATGTACGTAAAAAAAAAATTAAATACATTAAAAAAAATTAATAATAAAATAAAAAATAAATATATAATAAAAAATAAATAAATACATAAAATACAATAATAATAAATTAAATAAATACAAATAAATAAATAACAGATAAATATTAATAAATTAAATATATAAAATAAATAAAAATTAATAAAAATAAATTTAATAAATAAATAGATAAAAATAAATACATGGAAATAAATTAAAAATATTTTTAAAATGTAAAAAAATATTAAAATAAAATGTATATATACACATGCAAACACTGGAGTTTCTCTCTGCTAATAATAGCAATAAATGTAAATAAAAAATTAAATAAAAAAATCAAATAAAAATTAAATACATAAAATTAAATTAAAAATGAATAAATACATTCAATAAATAAACAGATAAATAATAATAAATTTAATAAATAAAATAAATAGATAGATAAATAATAATACCTTAAATACAAATAAATAAATAAATAAATACATACAATATAAATTAATTAAAAAATAAAACAAATAAAAATAAATAAACGATAAAAAGATACACTGAAATTAAATAAATAAAAATGAACAAAAATAAATTTAATAAATAAATAGAAATAAATTTAAAAGATTTAAAAATGTTTCTGTGTGTGTGTATATATATATATATATATATGTTTATTAAATGTTCCTCATATCATAGATTTTTATTATGTTTTGATGCATTTTTCATATCATATGCTGGATTAATTCTTCCAGAATGCATGAATGTAATGCATTCATCTAGGTGAGGTCACAAAACAAGCTGTTTTAATTTTTAATTTAATTTTTTTTTAATTTTTGTTTTAATTATGTTTTTATTGAACATTGGGGAGGAACTTTTGACTTCTTAAAGTTGTTTTCATAGTACAAACTTATTTGGTCTCAAAGGATCAATGCAAATTTGATATGAGGAATATTCATATTCAGCTTCTTCATATGTAGGGTAGAAAAAGCTAATAATGAAAGAAAATTCCATGTCGTAAATCTGAGCTTCTAAACGAATATGTGAAAAACCTCATCAAAACAATCCACTGAGGTATTTAATGTCGTTTGAGAAACAAATCAGATTGGGTGTTACCTTTGGCAGTTTCAGGAATGTGGTCATACGGGTCGATGAAGGTGCTGTCATCACACTCCGTAATATTCTGTGAAGATTAAGAGATTTATCAGTTTATCAACATTTGATATGCATGTGTACAGCACAAACCAGGTACATAAACCAAGACTCGCACTAAAACCCCGAGAAACTTATCATTAATGCATCTTTATGGCTCCCTCTCTCTGTGACGGGGATTTTTCTAATGCAATTTTTTTTTCAAAATTGTGAATGACCAGTTGACTGCACAGTATTACATAGTGGTTGAAGAATTCATTATTTAAATGAGGATTCAAGGATCTCTCAGCATATCATGTTATGGTAAATATTTACCTTTAGTCTCTTCCCATAATTCTGCTCGTACCAAACCATCCCGTACAGACAGAGAAAAGTAATGAAAGCCTGGAAGGAGGGAAGAGAAAGTGTGTATGAGAGAAAGAACGACACCAAATCATATAAATTATTACACCACAAATTATATATTATCTGCATAATAATTCAAGCAAAAAGCCAAAGTTAAAAATGAACATGAATTTCAGAACGTAACCTTAGTATTTGGTTTGTCCCACTTGCACATGATCAAATAATTTGCTTATTTCATTAGTGTAGAATTTTAAATGTCACACAAAAATTCTATAATTTTGAAAATTCTAAAACAGGGGTTTTCAAACTGTGGTCCCTTATCATTATTAATTATTATAGCTCAAAATACCCCACAGATCATTTATAACCATAAATAAATAACAAATATATAAATAATAATAAATTAAATAATAAAAATAAATACATAAAAATAAACAAATAACAAATAGATAATAAATTAAATTAATAAAAATTATACATTTATTTAAAAAATAAATAAATAGATAAATAAAAATAAATAGATACATAAATAAAAATACATTAAAATTGAATAAAAATGAATAAAAATAAATTAAATAAATAAATAGATAAAAATTAATAAATAAATAAAAAAAAAAAAAAATATATATATATATATATATATATATATATATATTTCTAATTTACAAAATATTAAAATAAAATTTAATAATAAGTAAATATTTCTTACTTGAATGCTGCTGTTAAATGTTCTGGCTAGGAGATAAACATGGCGGACTGTGTACAGCTCACTGAGGGGAGGAGCTAAGCTAATAGGGTAGATTCCATAAGCAGTCGTGGGCGGGGCTTGTGCAATGTGACATCACATTGGAGCACATTCCTGAACAGCTCATTTTGAGACGCCGTTTCAGATTTATGGGGAAAATAAACGAAGTGGATGTATTTTTTCCACAGTAGGGTGGTAAAACACATAATTATGTTCAAAAACAACATTTTGCAAAATAGGTCCCCTTTAAACATGATTATATTATTATTAGGGAAAGAGGGTCTATGTGGGAAAGAGGTCCCTCACAAAGGGAACATCATATTTAATGGTCCGTGGCATCAAAAAGTTTGAAAACCCCTGTTGTTAAATGATTTAATCCCAGATTTTCAATGTGGTCTCAGACTTTTGGACCTCACTGTATATAGTTTACAGAAACACACAAAACCCAATCTGTAAACATTCAGTGTGTTATGTATAAACGGACAGAATAAAAATATAACAAAAGTCACAGTATGAGAACATAGACAATATTTGTTAAGGATTCTATATCTGTTAAGAAACGCACCTCTAATACAAAAGTGCATAATAATAAAAGATATACATAATACATATAATAATCAATATATGTGTATATATAAATATATAATAATATTATAATACAATAAAAAGCACTCACCAAACACACAAGCCAAAGGACAACATAAAGAACCTGTGTTTTTGAGAACAAGTCTTGTCCAAATTTGACACAAGCCAGGGCCTCCAGGAAAGCAATGGCCCTATAAGGAAGAACAAAATCAGACTCGTAAACGCAAACGTTTTAAAGCACTAATACAGCGACCTGAAAAGTATTAGGACACTTAAACCACACTTAACAATGTTAAGTTAAGTCTTTGACAACATTTCAAACTAAGTGACATTTATTTGTTTAAATAAATAAGCAAACAAACAGACTTTCATCTATCCCTGTTTATCAAAAGTGACCAAATGCTTTTAGTGGCACTGTATATCTCACTATATACACAAAACCTTCAAATACTTTATGTGTTTAAGGCACAATGGCAAACCTCTATACGCATTTTAGACTTGTAGGATTTACAAACACAAAAGTGAGGTTTGTTAACTCTAGTCACCAGACTACGTAGGAATAATCTGGCAGGCCTGGAGAAAATGCCTCCATTGTTTAGAAACGAATGGAAAAAGTGAGATTGTCTGGTAAACAGGACACAAATCAGCTGATTCTGACAAAACAAGCTGTGGTGAGATGAAGTAAATAGTTTATTAAACCTAAACCTATGTCTCTGATACCAGTGTATATCGAAAATTTGTTCACACAGAATAATTATATGACACAGACTTTATCTATTTTATCTATCTCAATCCAAACCTGTATGACTTACGATATAACTGTTTTGTCCATACAGTGAAAGTCAGTGGGGTCCAAATCAACATTGGTCCCCATTGACTTTCATTCTCAATGTAAAACATATATATCTTATTCTATATTCCACAGATATGGTTTGGAACATGATGACAATTTTCATCTGTTGCTGATTGTAAGAGCCAAAATATCCAAACTGGAAAAACTACTGCCTATACTATAAATATTAGAAATTCTTTGTTTCGACTGGTATTACATAGAATTTTTGCGTTAGATAAATAAACATGCACTTACCCAAACACCCAACACTGTGTTCCAACTCTCTTGCACTGGGTGTCTGTTAGATATGCGTAGTATTGCCTATATCCAAACGATAAGTCATATGAGTTATTTGACACCTCTGACAATAAACAGTACAATGGCTCTATGTATAAACACCTGCCAAACATCATTATCCAAAACGAGTTGTATTTATTTAGAATGATTATACGGATTATACGCTAGTTGTGTTTCTACTAGAGCAGGTTTTCCTGCTTGAATGTTGATTATTTTCCTCATATTCTCCATTGTTGCAGCTCCTCTCTTCCCAGTCTGTCAGTAACGCTCTGTTTAGTTCCTGTCTCTGTGAAGCCCCTCCTTCTGAAAAGCACAGTGTGCTCTGATTGGTCGGCTGGAGCCAGTTTCAACACACTACTAACTAACTCAACCAGGCCCCGCCCCTTTATTTTGCATATGCATAATAGGACCTCTTTAATATTGTTTGGTGGAGTGAGAAGTGCCAGTACAAGTTTCAAGGGATTTTGCTGGAGCACAGATGAAGGTAACTGAACATTACCGCACTGTGGGGGCCGTGATGATCCCAATGAAGAGGATCCGGCACCAGCTGAGAGGATGAGAGGCCTGGAACACGAAGATGTGCTTCAGGAAAAACGTGTTCAACTCTGTGAGCTGTTGGAAGGAAAAAGAAAGAGGATAATAGTAAGCAAAACCTAAAGATGCATAAATGCTAAATATGTGATCTGCGACGGTACTGTTTGTTTACATCCGTCTGGATGTACTGGGCAATTTCATATTTCCTGACAAACAGAAGAAACCTTTTCAGAGATTATACAACAATATAAAGGGTAAAGCACGCTTACAGAGAGACTCCGCCCACACGCTCTTCTGATTGGCTGTGATTTTGGATTGATTTGGTTGTGAGTGCAGTGAGCTTGCAGAGACTCCGCCCACACGCTCTTCTGATTGGCTGTGATTTCTGATTGATTTGGTTGCGAGTGCAGTGCGCTTGCAGAGAGACTCCGCCCACACTCTCTTCTGATTGGCTGTGACTTTTGATCCATTTGGTTGCGAGTGCAGTGCGCTTGCAGAGAGACTCCGCCCACACGCTCTTCTGATTGGCTGTGATTTTGGATTGATTTGGTTGCGAGTGCAGTGAGCTTGCAGAGAGACTCCGCCCACACGCTCTTCTGATTGGCTGTGATTTTGGATTGATTTGGTTGTGAGTGCAGTGAGCTTGCAGAGACTCCGCCCACACGCTCTTCTGATTGGCTGTGATTTCTGATTGATTTGGTTGCGAGTGCAGTGCGCTTGCAGAGAGACTCCGCCCACACTCTCTTCTGATTGGCTGTGACTTTTGATCCATTTGGTTGCGAGTGCAGTGCGCTTGCAGAGAGACTCCGCCCACACGCTCTTCTGATTGGCTGTGATTTTGGATTGATTTGGTTGCGAGTGCAGTGAGCTTGCAGAGAGACTCCGCCCACTCTCTTCTGATTGGCTGTGATTTTGGATTGATTTGGTTGCGAGTGCAGTGAGCTTGCAGAGAGACTCCGCCCACACGCTCTTCTGGTTGGCTGTGGCATTTGATTGATTTTGTCGCATCTCGTACTGAATCTTACTGAACCCAAACTTTTGAACAGTAGCATATGTACTCCTTTTTTATGTTTTAGATCATCATCAGAAAAAGTGTATTGCTGAAGCATCACACACCTGCCATACTATCATGAAGAGGTAGATTCCAGCCACCCTCTGAAATGAGGATTTGGGGTCAAACCAGCGCACATACGTCCAGCTAGCAGGAGTGAACTGCATAACGGCCCGCTTCAGCTTGCCTGAGGTGGTGTGGATATCCCTGAACACATACAAAACACACAAACCACTGCTTTAGAATAACCCTAGACACATGAACATTTTCTGTCAGCAACACTCTAATTAGTTCCTGTCTCTATGAAGCCCCTCCTTCTGAAAAGCACAGTGTGCTCTGATTGGTCGGCTGGAGCTGTGTGTTGTGATTGGTGTTTGGGAAATGTCCCTCCCCTTAATATAACCGCCAGTTTCAACACACTACTAACTAACTCAACCAGGCCCCGCCCCTTTATTCTGTGTATGAATTATTTAAATGAGGAATATTGTGAAGAAAACTCAAGACTACAATGGAGGCATTTCAGGGAGCAACATTATACACTAAAGAAAGACGAATATGGACAAAAGCATCATAGGTCCTTTCTCTTGTTTTCCTGTTTGTTCATGCACTGTTCGACATAAAGCCTATTACAAGTGTTGGTTTCAGACACAGATTAATCGTAAAAAGATCTTACTTAATACTGGCCCAGTGGTAGGTGCGCATCTCTAAAAAGCGACACACAGTCATGCCAAGCCAGATGCCGCCTCCGTTGCACAACAGGATGTCAAGGATGACTTGATCCCACCAGCACTCTGCAAAGTTTGGCAGGAGGTGCATGAAGAACAACTGAATGAGGAAGAAAGATAGAGAAGAGAGACAAATAAAGCAACAAGTTGTGTTTTGCCCTCTATAACAATCCAGGCGGTTTTCACTGCTCAACTCTTGTGCATTAGTGATAATGAGGTCTGTAAATATGGTTTCAACTTGTATCTTTGTCATATTTCCTTTACAATAATTTTTCCAGATTACTAAGTATGGAGTTATGAGGAAGTTGCATAATCAGTACTATTGCAACAGCAGCTCCTTTCAAAGGTATTCGTTTGGGAAAAAAACACCCACTCATAGTGTCAAATAAAAAAATCATATCCAAAGAGCATTTACAGATTAAATATTCCACTTTTATTCAGCAAGGATGCATTAAATTAATCAAAAGTGACAGTAAAGATGTTTATATTGTAAAAAAAAGAATCAAATAAATGCTGTTCTTTTGAACTTTTTATGCATTTATAGAATTCTGAATTCTGAAAAGATGTATCATGGTTTCAACTGTTTTCAACATTGATAATAATCAGAAATGTTTCTTGAGCAGTAAATCAGCATATTAGAATGATTTCTGAAGGATCACGTGACACTGGAGTAATGATGCTGAAAATCACAGGAATAAATTACATTTTACAACATATTCACATTGAAAACAGTTATTTTAATTTGTAATAATATTTCAAATTTTACTGTTTTTAATCAAATAAATGCAGACAGCATAAGAGACTTCTTTCAAAAACATTATAACGATGGTATATTTACCTCTGTGAGCTCCCATGTGATGCTGATGGTCCAGCAGAGGCCGTAGCTGCGGATGAGCAAAGCTTTCATTGCCCAGCCCCAGAAATGACCAAAGGCAAAGATGTCAAAGTGACTCAGGATGCGCTCCCATGTGATAACGTGACAGTTTACCGCATACTCCTGTAAAACATGGGATTCAAATAAATAAATAAATAAGTCAATGGCTTGTACAATAAGCGCCAAGCGGTTCTTCCCCTTATTAAAGCTTTTTTGAAAACTGACACAAATTAGGGCACAGTGCAAATCAGTGACAGTTTGCTTTCAGGGAAGGACATGGAGCCTGATGTCAACGAACAGAGATTCAAGTAATCCTATTGGCTGAACGTCCGCAGACAGGCCGTGGAAACCTCTTACAGAAAGCTGCCCTTATCTCTTTACAGTAATTAATCATAATTCACTGGATTAGAAACACACACACTTAATAAGGGAGGGTTTCAGTCTAACTACGCAGCTCAGACATAATCTAAGTATGCCGTGACCACGATCGGCTATAAAAATTAATACGATTGTCATGGAGCCATAGACAAAGATGACATTATGCAGGAAATCACAGATTATGAGACACTGAACCAGGGTTATTTTTGTTAAATAAAACTATTAAAAATATGTATGTTAAATTGAAATAAATATATATTAACATAATATACATTTATATATGTAATTAAATATTTAATATATAAATATTAGTTAAAAAATTAAAATATACACTGGAATAGTTTATTTAGTCACAACAGTCGGGTTCTGGAAGTAAAAAAAAATTATACATAGGGAAATTGACCGTTCACAAAGACCCGCCCCCTTTAGTTACTGCTGCTACGTCCGACAAGCCATGCCAATCTCTCACCACACATCATGTTCTCACGCAGTGAAAAATACATCGCGGAGCAAAGAGGACACTGACAACGCGTCGACAGACAAGACAGAGCAGGTTACTTTTGATATGAAACAAAGTCTCAAATTTCAAATGTTGTCATTTTTAAAGAAATTTAAACAATAAGCACCGTTTTGTGTCTCTTTCATGTGTTGTGTCAGATCGCTGTAGCGCCTCAGTTCAAGCTCATGAACCAATCATCTCTTCCTACTAGTTCATTTATAGCATCAAATAAACATGAACATCAGAAGGAATGTTGTTTCACACACCATTTTTTAAAGTTCAAGTCCACCTACGTTAATCTGCCAACTCCCCTGACTGCTTTGTCGGACAAAATGGCGGATTCGGCGGTATAATTGGTTAGATCGCCTGTCAATCAAACTCCTGGCGAAGGGTAAATTGATTTTGAACGGTAACTTATAAACCTTTAAAGACAGACCTACTGTGAGATACAAGGTTGTTAATCAATGGTATTTGCTTCTGTTGAAACCGTCAGCCAGCATTATTTTTAACTTATTTTTAAAATAATCATGTTTAACAGCAGAATTCGGAATGAAAAACTACATTACCCATGATGCTGTACAGAAAATTCCACCAATCAGAGAGTTGAGGCAAGCAAAACTCGCCAAAAGAGCGCTTTAGCTCCGCCCACTTCCATGAACCACTGCGAATGACGCAATCGAATCGAGTTTTCGCTTTCAAAATACTTAAATAATTGTATATATACACATGCATATTTTGCAATAAACTTAAAACATATTCATTATATATATATATAATCAACATTTTTAAAAGAGTAGCCGTCAAGTACACAGTCTTTGTATTTTTGTACGATTTTCAAATACTTTTTTGCTTTGTAATAAAAAAAGTTTGTAATTCTCCTCGTAGCTGGTTGGCTCCGTTCATGGTTTATAATGCTTTAACGAAGACTTTTTAAAAAATCCCTATGGAGGAAATGAATGGAAAAAAAGTGGACGGGCACTGTTACATTCTATTTGACTTCCCTAGACTAAATGTTCTATAATTATGAATCACAGCAAGAGTTTCTGTTTATATTGTTATGTAAATGAAGTTATTAAAAAAATTATGAGAATCTAATAAAGAATCCATGGTGGAAAATAATACCTGGACTAACATATCTTAATATAAAAGATGATAGAAAACACACTAGACCAAAACAGAGTGGAGAAGTGAGAGAAGCTCAGGAGTTTTGTGATTGTTTATATATAAAAACATTATGATTAAATATTTGTCCTGAGATATCATATAGCTCACCATAACATCTGCTTCTCGTGTGGCGTAACGCAGATTGGGGTCCAGCCAATACAACAGCGTCTTCACCTGATCCAAGTTCAGGAAGATGAGGAACACCAGGAAGAGGAAGTAAAGGACACTGAGACCTGAAAAGCACCAATAAATCAAGACACTGAAGGTTGAGTCAACAGAGCTGCTGATAAGTAAACACAAAAGAAAAGACTGTTTCTCACCAAAAACCATGCGCCATATTGCAGGATGAGGTCTTGTGAAAGGACCTAAAAAAATTGGGAAAAAGAATTTCCTGTTAATGAAAGCACTCAAAGTTAAAGACAATCTTATTTGTTAAAGCAAACGAAGAATGACTGTACCATTGGGGAAGGCAAGAATACTGATAATAAGAAAGAAAGAGACGACCAGCAGGAGACCCACGCGCAGGTTATTATCAGAATCACCATCATCCCTGCCGTAATAAAAACATAAGGCACAGATAACATATCAGAGCCGTGATGACGTCATTAAAATGTCACCTTTCACAATGTCACCAGACTTACTGGCATGGCAAATGAATGGAGAATGACATAGACCAGTGTTGTTTTACTATCACTGAGATACTATTCATTTTAGTTCAAGTTTGACCTTATTGGGTTGAGTTGGTTTTATTCATTTTAATTTCAGTTTTAGCTTTAGTTATTTTAGTACAAGTTAAACTAAATGAAAAACATTTGCCTTGGCAACACTGTTACTCAAGTGGCATAAATAAACTCATTTAAATTGTAATTTTTAAGCATTTAAAATACTTTTAAAAATACCCTTAGGTTTTGGTGTCAACACTGTTACTCCAGTGGCATAAATAAACTCATTTAAGTTGTAATTTTTAAGTATTTCAAATCATTTTAAAAAAAAAAAAATACCCTTAAGTTTTATGTCAACACTGTTACTCAAGTGGCATAAATAAACTCATTTCAATTGTAATTTTTAAGTATTTCAAATCATTTTTTAAAAAATACCCTTAGGTTTTGTGTCAACACTGTTACTCAAGTGGCATAAATAAACATTTAAATTGAAATTTTTAAGCACTTAAAATAATTTAAAAAATACCATAAGGTTTTGTGTCAACACTGTTAGTCAATTCACATAAATTAACTCAATTAAATTGTAATTTTTAAGAATTTCAAATCATTTTTTAAAAAATACCCTTAGGTTTTGTGTCAACACTGTTACTCAAATGGCATAAATAAACATTTAAATTGAAATTTTTAGCATTTAAAACGCTTTTAAAAATACCCTTAGGTTTTGGTGTCAACACTGTTACTCCAGTGGCATAAATAAACTCATTTAAGTTGTAATTTTTAAGTATTTCAAATCATTTTTAAAACAAAATACCCTTAAGTTTTGTGTCAACACTGTTACTCAAGTGGCATAAATAAACTCATTTCAATTGTAATTTTTAAGTATTTCAAATCCTTTTAAAAATACCCCTAGGTTTTGTGTCAACACTGTTACTCAAGTGACATAAATTAACTAAACTGTGTCAACACTGTTACTCAAGTGGCATAAATAAACATTTAAATTTAAATTTTTAAGCATTTAAAATAATTTAAAAAATACCATAAGGTTTTGTGTCAACACTGTTACTCAAGTGACATACATAAACATTTAAATTTAAATTTTTAAGAATTTAAAATACTTTTAAAAATACCCTTAGGTTTTGGTGTCAACACTGTTACTCCAGTGGCATAAATAAACTCATTTAAGTTGTAATTTTTAAGTATTTCAAATCATTTTTAAAACAAAATACCCTTAAGTTTTGTGTCAACACTGTTACTCAAGTGGCATAAATAAACTCATTTCAATTGTAATTTTTAAGTATTTCAAATCCTTTTAAAAATACCCTAGGTTTTGTGTCAACACTGTTACTCAAGTGACATAAATTAACTAAACTGTGTCAACACTGTTACTCAAGTGGCATAAATAAACATTTAAATTGAAATTTTTAGCATTTAAAATAATTTTAAAAATACCATAAGGTTTTGTGTCAACACTGTTACTCAAGTGACATACATAAACATTTAAATTTAAATTTTTAAGCATTTAAAATACTTTTAAAAATACCCTTAGGTTTTGGTGTCAACACTGTTACTCAAGTGGCATAAATAAACTCATTTAAGTTGTAATTTTTAAGTATTTCAAATCATTTTTAAAACAAAATACCCTTAAGTTTTGTGTCAACACTGTTACTCAAGTGGCATAAATAAACTCATTTCAATTGTAATTTTTAAGTATTTCAAATCCTTTTAAAAATACCCCTAGGTTTTGTGTCAACACTGTTACTCAAGTGACATAAATTAACTAAACTGTGTCAACACTGTTACTCAAGTGGCATAAATAAACATTTAAATTTAAATTTTTAAGCATTTAAAATAATTTAAAAAATACCATAAGGTTTTGTGTCAACACTGTTACTCAAGTGAAATACATAAACATTTAAATTGTAATTTTTAAGCATTTAAAATACTTTTAAAAATACCCTTAGGTTTTGGTGTCAACACTGTTACTCCAGTGGCATAAATAAACTCATTTAAGTTGTAATTTTTAAGTATTTCAAATCATTTTTAAAACAAAATACCCTTAAGTTTTGTGTCAACACTGTTACTCAAGTGGCATAAATAAACTCATTTCAATTGTAATTTTTAAGTATTTCAAATCCTTTTAAAAATACCATAAGGTTTTGTGTCAACACTGTTACTCAAGTGACATAAATTAACTAAACTGTTTCAACACTGTTACTCAAGTGGCATAAATAAACATTTAAATTGAAATTTTTAGCATTTAAAATAATTTTAAAAATACCATAAGGTTTTGTGTCAACACTGTTACTCAAGTGACATACATAAACATTTAAATTTAAATTTTTAAGCATTTAAAATACTTTTAAAAATACCCTTAGGTTTTGGTGTCAACACTGTTACTCAAGTGGCATAAATAAACTCATTTAAGTTGTAATTTTTAAGTATTTCAAATCATTTTTAAAACAAAATACCCTTAAGTTTTGTGTCAACACTGTTACTCAAGTGGCATAAATAAACTCATTTCAATTGTAATTTTTAAGTATTTCAAATCCTTTTAAAAATACCATAAGGTTTTGTGTCAACACTGTTACTCAAGTGGCATAAATAAACATTTAAATTGAAATTTTTAGCATTTAAAATAATTTTGAAAATACCGTAAGGTTTTGGTGTCAACACTGTTACTCAAGTGGCATAAATAAACTCATTTAAATTGTAATTTTTAAGCATTTAAAATACTTTTAAAAATACCCTTAGGTTTTGGTGTCAACACTGTTACTCAAGTGGCATAAATAAACTCATTTCAACTGTAATTTTTAAGTATTTCAAATCCTTTTAAAAATACCATAAGGTTTTGTGTCAACACTGTTACTCAAGTGGCATACATAAACTCATTTTAAAAATGTAATTTTTAAGTATTTCAAATAGTTTTACGTCCAAAAGCGGTTGTTACAAACATTTCAACCTTTTGAGCTGAAATGTAAGATGTTGTCAGTCACGTGCTGACTGACAGGTGTGTAACTTCTGCCTGTTTACTCACCTCGTAAATGCAAAGTACATTATGCTGACGACGGTGAACGTCAGTAAAGTAATGGTGTGCGGTTTGTAGAAGAAATCCAGGGTGATATCCTCCACTTGCTGCTCGTTTATCATCCGAAAGTGAAGTTTATAATTCGCATCATCTTTACTAAGCATCCTCGAGCCCTGACTGGGCGCCATGGTGAGTCTCATCCAAACTGACAGCGAGTCCCGCAGAGAGACACTCCACTCCGTCAGCGCCTCAGAGTTTCTCTGATCGAACTTCACCGAAGTTGAGTGTGTCGAGTCGCTCTCACCGCCCTATTTCAGTCGACTTCATTGGCTGGGTAAAGGCAGGAGGCTATAAGAGCGTCTCCCATTTGCAGGGCTCTATTTCAGGCGGGGTCGTTCAGAGCTCGTGGGTGTTGACTGGATGAAAAAGGAGCGACACTACCATCTTCTGGCCTGACTTCGCGCGCGCGCGAGAAGCGGATCTGCTCTAACGGATTTATGATGATGTGAAGAAGTTCACGTTAGAAATGTTCTCTGTTGTTCTACATCTGATTCAGTACGATTTAAAATCAGTTTAGTCTAATCTGAATCTAAAACCAAATCTAATTAAATTTAATCAAATACATCTAAAAAAAAAAAAATGCTGGTTTTTTTTTTTTTTTTCAACTCACGTTTGGACAAACACAACCGTTGGTTATATATTTTATTTTTTATTATTATTATTTTTATTTTTTAGAGTGAATTTAGTTTAAGACCCAAGAAGCTATACTGGCACATTTATAAGTATTAGTAAATAAAAATGCATTTTATATTTATTTATATATGTTATTGATTATATTTTGCATTAATATATATATATATATATATATATAAATCTTATATTTATTAAATATAATGTATTTATGTTTATATTAATAATGAATAAATAATGTTATATTAATAAATATATATAAATAATATAAACACACACACACATATATTATATACAATATATATACCAGTCATAAGGGTCAATATTTTAAAATAATGAGTTTTTTGGGGAATCTGAGGGTGCAAAAAAAAAAAAAAAATCAAAATATTGAGGAAAAACACCTTTAAAGTTGTCCAAATGAAGTCCTTAACAATGCATGTCCACTCACAAAAATTTATTTTTGATATATTTATGGTAAGGAAATTTACAAAATATCTTCATGGAACATGATCTTTACTTACATACTCAGATACAAATGTATAGTATAATGCAATGTAAGTCGCTTTGGATAAAAGCGTCTGCCAAATGCATAAATGTAAATGTAAATGACTTAATATCCTAATGATTTTTGGCATAAAAGAAAAATCGATAATTTTGACCCATACAGTGTATTGTTGGCTATTGCTACAAATATACCCGTGTGACTTATGACTGGTTTTGTGGTCCAGGGTCTCACACACACACACACATACACACACATATATATAGGCTATATATAATGTTTGTTTAAATAAAATCTAGTTGATATTCACTAAATACTTTACATTTTATTACATCTTTGTATAAGAGTGCTGCAAGGCAATAATCCACTTAGTCTGATTAATCAACCAACGAAACTAGTTATGGGGAGACAGACCTATAATTGTGCCATTGGTGGGCCAAAGGATATCTTGGTATCTTTCCATTTGTGTCTAGGTGACATAATGATGATCTGTCAAGCCATGGCCAATTGTTTTATGACAGGTACCTCATTAAACACAGTCAGTTTCCAGTAAATGTAGCCAACAATGCATCAAAATTAGATCATCATTACAGTTAGATGAAAAGAACACTAAAATCTACTTGATTTGTTGATAAGATTTATTAAAAGCATAAAGAACAATTGTTACTGAATTAAAAACTTTTAAATTGTAATGAAATAAACTAGTGACTAATTAACTGGGAAACTATCTAATAATCAATTACCAGTAGCTATAACCCGCTTGTTTTATTTTTGACCAACGTAGAGCCAAGGCAACATAACAGGTTACGTGACCTCTGGAACGGGGTCAGATTTATTGTAGCAACGAACCGTAGCAACGCAGAGAGTCCGTGACGACGACAGTCGCGCGCTTGTGGATCATGTGTTGGAATGCGACAGTGTTTAATAAGAACTTTACGCATATTCAAATAGTTTCAGAGCGCGCGCTGTCCTGAGTGATAAACATGGGATGTGGGAGCTCCAAAATCACGGTGGTTGAACCCGTAAAACCGAGCAGTCTGAACGGGAATGAGGTAGGCTGTGAAATGATTTCATTAATTCATAATGAACGGAATATGAGTGAGTCGAGACAGTGTTGAAAGATAGAGAGTTGTGTTTTTCCCACAACTTTGATTTTTGATATTTAATAGTCTGTATTAGGTGAATAAGATGAATAATTAAAGACCTTTGCTTAAATAAACCTACATAAACTTAGCCACTATGTTAACTAGATTGACTAACTTGTTAAAGGCACAATATGTAACATTTTTGCAGTAAAATATCCAAAAACCTAAAAACAAAGTCTAAAGTCTAACTTTTCCAATTTAAATTAGACTGATCGACCTTTTTAGAACCTGTCCTGAAGAAAAAATAAATAAATAGATGACTAACTTTTAAGACTAGTCTAAAAAATGCTGGGTTAATATAAAACGTTTGACCCAACCTGCTGGGTAGTTTTATTTAACTCAACTATTGTTTAAAAATTACTGTATTGCTCGCTTAAAATGAACCCAAAATAGGTTGGAAATTAAAAATCAGACACATAATTACAAGAGGCAACAACACTCTAAAAAATGCTGGGTTAAAAATAACCCAAGTTAGGTTAAAAATAGACAAACCCAGTGATTGGGTTGTTTTAACCCAGCGAATGTGTTAAATGTTTGACCCAGCCTGCTGGGTAGTTTTATTTAACTCAACTATTGTTTAAAAATTACTGTATTGCTTGCTTAAAATGAACCCAAAATAGGTTGAAAATTAACATTTATTAATAGGTTTAATAAATAATAATTAAATAATAAACATTTATTAAATTGCTTATTAATAAATGTTCACCTTTTGATTATTATTGTTGCCTCTAGTAATTATGTGTCTCATTTTTAATTTCCAACATATTTTGGGTTCATTTTAAGCCAGACATATAGTAATTTTTAAACAATAGTTGAGTTAAATAAAACTACCCAGCACGTTGGGTCAAACATTTAACCCAACCACTGGGTCAAAACAACCCAAATGATTGGTATGTCCATATTTAACCCAACTTGGGTTGTTTTTAACCCAACATTCTTTAGAGTGAACAATAATCAAAAGGTGAACATTTATTATTAAGCAATTTAATAAATCTTATTTGTTTAATTATTATTCATTAAACTTATTAATACATGTTCATTTATTAAACATATTAATAAATGTTAATTTCCAATATACTTTAGGTTCATTTTAAGCAAGCAATACAGTCATTTTTAAACAATAGTTGAGTTAAATAAAACTACCCAGCAGGTTGTGCAAATATTTAACCTAACTGCTGGGTTTAAACAACCTGATCACTGGGTTGTTTTTAACCCAGCATTGTTTATGCAACTGGCCGCTAGTTTTGCTGGTCTTAACCCAGTCAAACCCCTCTAAAACCAGCCAACAGACCAGCTTAACTAGTCTAAGAGACCATATAAGACTAGCAAACCATTTCAGTGTTTTGTTGCAAACTGATATCTGAATTTGCTGTTGTTTTATATAGTTTGTTGTGTCTCAGGGAGGATCCCGTGGCGAATCTGCCGTGTCCAAAATGACCACAGACAGCGGGGTCAGTCTGGATGCAAGAGAGCCAGCAGTTCTCCCTGGATCTGTACCTAGACTTCTACCACCGCTACGAGGTTAGAAAAAGTTATTTCACTCTAGTTTAAAGTCCCCCTATGGTGAAAATTTTTAATGTTGTTTATATGCCTGTGTGGTGTTTTTAATAGCATATGCTTTAAGACATACCATGTGCAAATTCATAAGTCAACACCACTGAATATCAGTGTTGCCAAGTCCGCTTTTTTCCCACGGAATTGGGCTACTTTTACACTGTTGCCGCGGGTTGTCTTTCATGTCCGCGGGTTGAAGCGACCCCAAATAACATGATATTTAGCCCCTGGAATGCAAATTTTACCAGGGGAACCCCACCAAAAACGTGGATTTAACCCCCCGGAACGCGATTTTTACCGTTTTTGTATATTACAATGTATGCTGATACAGTAAGGATGCTGATTTTTAGAAGGCAGCTGTCTGACTCTGAGATGGCGAACTGGGTTTGTGCAATGTTAGCAACACATTATTAGCTGTTTGATCATGTAGTCAAGCAAAAGGCTAATCATATAAATTACTGTTATGTGTCCGATGTTGTAAAAAGCGATACCATTGTGCAGCGTTTACATCAGTAAGTTGACCGAGTGGATCACCGAGCTCGTGCGAGTGAGTGGAGGCGGGGCTAATTAGCATATTCATAGATCTGCGTATACTAAATGAAGCGAGAGTTACATTCAAGCTATTTTAAGGCATGAAGACATTTTTTCACTGGAAAAAAAAAAGTTTAAATATGTAATTTTAGTGATCAAAGATGAGTTTTACTAGATAAAATTATTGACTACAGGGACATGCATTATCCTTAGAAAATATGCAGGAAAAACTGAATCTAATATTTATTTTGTGTGTGAAATCTAGCCCAGAGTCCTGGACTGGCCCAGCAGAGCGAAGAGAGACCCGAGTCCAGTGAGATCCTGGAGCAGCTGCTTATTCAGGGAATCATTCCAGCTCAACCAAAGCAGGGCAGCAGTGGAGAAGCCTACAACATCATGGTAAGGGTTTAAAAATGTTAAATATTGCTGCTGTGATTCTCCCATTAACATCAACACTCTAAGAGAAGTCCATAAAATAGGGTGCTGCATGAAGGAATTTTCTGTATTGATTTTTCACGGGTGTTTTACTCGTATTATGATGTTTGGTTGTGTTTAGGAAATGTTTGTAAACTTAATGGATAATGCAGAAAATTATTGTATACATTCTATAATCATTTTTTATTATTACAAGATTCTCTGGAATACTTGAATCTGATTGGTCAGTTGTGGCATTCATATTTTTATATAATGTGCACTAAACTGTATATTTGACTGTTGTTCCTGGCAACCGATCTCATTTACTAGTTCCATGTCTTTGTAGCACATAATAATAATTAACTTAAATCAATATATAATGTACACAAGTTACTAGGGATGCACCGATATGAAATTTTTGGCCAATACCGATAACCGATAATTCTTTATATTTGAAAGCCGATAACCGATATATTGGCCGATAAATCTAAATCCAAATTTTTATGTAATTTTTAAGAGCCTGATTACAAAAACAAAAGTCTCACGATTAAAAGCCATGTCCCAAGCACACAATTATAATGTTCTCATTATAATATTATGTTGCACATATGGCAGACTTGCACTGTACATGTTGTACATGTTTTTGAAGTGATTTTCAATCAAGCAATTCAAAACCATCACGGTGAACAGTGTGCATCTGAAGTGTCTCAGCTGAAGGAAAATAATCCATTATTTATCGGCTTTAATATATCAAGCAAATTTTCTTATTGGGCCGATAACATTAAAAATAAATATATATCGGCTGATACCGATATTGTGGCCGATATATCGTGCATCCCTGTACGCAGCTGTTCAAAAGTTTTATGTTCATATGCTGATTTGCTGCTCAAGAAACATTTATTATTATTAATATTATTATCAATGTTGATAAGAATTCTTATCAATGTTGCAAAAAGGGTGATGATTCATATTTTTGTTGTTCTTTGATGTATAGGAAGTTCAAAAGAACAGCATTTATTTGAAATAGAAAACTTTTGTTACATTATAAATATCGTTACTGATCAATTTTTTTTTATCCTTGCTGAGTAAAAGTATTAATTTCTTTCAAAAAAACATTTGAACAGTAGTATAGATTTATTTACTTATTTGGTAAATTTCAGTGTAATATGTATGTTTGAATTACGTGCATTTTTAGATGTCTCCCATTTCAATAATTGTTTGATGTCTTCTTTTTGTTTATTAAATATTTAGTTTAGCTTATTGCCTGTGTTTTTATCAGGTGTTTATATGTGAATATAAAGCCTTCATATTTTTTGGTCCTCATGAGGAAAACAGCTTATAAATCATACTAAATTATGTTTTTTGAAAATTTAAAAATGCAGAAAGTTTTCTGTGATGGGTAGGTTTAGGGTTAGGGGAGAGAATATACAGTTTGTGCAGTATAAATATTCCCATGTTTGTGTGTGTGTGTGTGTGATCATTTCTGTTCCACTGGGAGAAACATTTCTAATGTCTGTTAGATGGATGGCGCTGAGAAGCCGAGGAGCAGACCACCCGCTCGACTGGAGTCACTGAAAACTCGCAAAGAACAAGAAGTCACCAGGAAGGAAGACATCGAGATGAAGATGAGACAAGTGGAGGAGAGGAGAAAGGTGAAGCAGAACTAAATGACATTCATTATTCACTCCCTTTTTTGCATTTAAAATCACATAACTAATGTTCAGTGCTGTATTTCTTCTTGCAGTAAATTGTTTGTGGTTGAGCTGCGATTACATTGTATTAGTAAGTACAGTAGTGGCCAAAACATCTTCAGCCTTTATTCAAATATTATTATTGAAAGATTTTGTAAGAATATTGTGTAGTTGTGCTTGGAGTCAATAGTTTTATTTGTGATAATAACGCAATGAAACATGCCAAATTGTGTGGACATAATTTTTGTCATACAAAGAAATTATGAGCACATGCAAAAACAAGAGAGAACCAATGAAATATTAATAACTGATTATGTTGTAATCAATGCATGTTTTTCCTGTGAGCTTTTTGTTTTTCTGTGCATTATTTTTTGTATAGTAAAATAAAACCTGTAGCTGTAGTTTGCTTTTTTTTGCCAAATAACTTTGTCAGATAAATACCTTTACCAAGTTTAGTGTTTGTTTTTCCTTCATATTTAAAATATAAAAAAAATTTTAAAATATTTTGATGGTTTAATCGAACTTGTAGGGTCAAACAAATATCCCCTCCGGACGTCACTTTTGGTTAAAATATCCATCTTTATGTCTTTCTATTTAAGTTATTTCATATTTAATTATACAATAAACAGTTTTTAAGGATCATTTTTCTTTCTCCCAGTATTTCTTGTTTTTTCAAAATTTTATTTTTCTTTTGCATTATTAAGACCCACCACCAAAAAAAAAAATAAAGCGCAGAAAAGGAAATATTTGTGGACATCTGTGATCATGAGGTTAGGATAAAGCTGTTTAAATTACATCAGTTAAAGCACTTATAATAACATGGTTTATAACTTCTGAGCAGTAGGTGGCACTATGACGAAACTCTGCATGTGCCCTCAAGTCATGCCTGTGATGACATGTACCAAGTTTCATGTCAATACACAAAACTTTTGCAAAGATACAGGCACATATCCATTTTGGCGTGCTCACAGTCAAATTTGTTGATGCAGTATAAAACAACGGTTGGGTCTATCAAAAAATCTTTTAATAACTTGTGTCTGTATTTCGTACAAATTGGACAAATTTTGTAGGAGGAGTTCGAAAAAGTAGGTTTTGAATCAAATTCAATATGGCGGACAGTAAATATGGTAGAAATTTGGTATTGTAGGACTTGGCATAAGCTAACAAATCTAATGATATAAGTTAAATGACAATATGTTGAATTTTTCATATGCTATAAACATTTTCATGAATTTCATTATATCTCTTGACCACTAGGGGCGCTGACCTAAAACTTTACAGGTCCTCTCAGAACATGGCTTTGATAAATCATAACGATACGTTCATGCGTTCGTAAAACACAGCATTTTATGACAAAATTCAAAATGGCCAACCAAAGAAAACTGGATATATTTCAACTCGGCATGCCTCAAAGAATCTAAGGAGACCATCCTCATGATTTTAGGACAAGGCATTCAAAAGTTATAAGCAAAAATAGCTATTTTTCCTATCTCGGCACCAGTAGGTGGCGCTGTGACGATACTGTTGTGAAAGTACCCCCAAGTCATGCCTGTAGTGACATATACCAAGTTTGGTGTCAGTACACCGAATCATTGTGAAAATACGGCGTACTTGCCGTCAAATTCGTTGATGCACTATACGAGCACGGATTGGCTGATCAAAAAACGTTTAATAACTTTTTGCCTGGAGTGTGAGTAGATGCTACATACCAAATTTCACGCAAACTGGACAAACGCTCTAGGATGAGTTCGAAAAAGTATTTTTTTTTATGTTATGCACTATACATAAACCATTTTATGCAATATCAAAAGAAAAGGGAGTATGAAAAATTGAAAAATTCAAACTAATATATATTTCTTTTTATTATATATTCTTTCATTTCAGAGGTTCCCATAAATTATCAAAAAGTCTTTTGTTCTTAATTTCATATGTTCAGAATGTGCTTTGGAAACTAACTCTAATTATCATTTAAAATGTAAGATTTTTGCCTTCTCCACAATTTTGTTTAAGCACTGTAATTATCAATATTATAAATAATAAATATGACTTATCTTTATTTAGCAACATCAGTCCTGTAGCAGGACTATATTTTGTGACGAGAGAGAGTAAGATCCAGATGCAGCAACCAAAAACATGCGCTCACGTAAGGAACATAGGAAACACTGGGCTGAAACCAGGAACAGGTGTGGGTAATAATGAGTTGCTATGGTAACTGTGTAAACAAACAAGGATAACTATGGAAATAAGGCAAACACAGGAACAATGTGAACAGAAATACATATCAAAATAAGAGTTCTTAAACACCAGACAGAGAAACACGTGATCTGAATAACTTTGTCCAATTTTTTATTTCTTATTTAACACAAAACCATGTGTTTTTAGGAGAGAGAGGAGGACCTGAAACGCAGGATGAGGATTAAATCAGCCCGACCGCGACCTGCTCCAGCAGAACTCGACCCCACTGAACTGCTCCATTCTGAACAGCTTCCTGTCCCAACCAGAACCAAACCGCTACAGACGCCAATCACCGGAGAGTCCGAGGACCAAAGACTTACTGCTTCCCCAGAGCTGGAGAACGACTCCACCTTCCAACAGATTGAAGACAGAGAAGAGGTGTTTTAGAAGGGAAGCTTCCTAATGTATATTCTTACAGTTGCACATGCACTTTCTACAGGTCATTATTAATCTTGTTCACTTTAACACAGGGTACGGATCAGATCAAAGTCTGACCTTGGGTTGTGCATTATTATATAGAAAAAGACATGGAAATATGTGCCTAATTAGTATGAGACGGTCGTTATGAAAGATTGGAAGGGTTAAGAATTGGGCATGATATATAATATATGTATGAGTGAGTTGCCAATGAGATATCTGCTAATGAGAACATTATTCTTCTACTAACTAGATGCTATAGTTCGGGGTCAATTTTTGGGTTTTTTTAAAAGAAGTATCTTCTGCTCACCAAGATAACTCGTCAATAATTGATCAAAAATACAGTAAAAATTGTGAAATAATATTACAGTTTAAAACAGCTGTTTTCTATGTGAATATATAGTAAAATATAATTTATTCCTGTGATCAAAGCTGAATTTTCAGCATCATTACTCCAGTCTTCAGTGTCACATGATCCTTCAGAAATCGTTCTAATATGATGAATAATTTAATGCATCCTTGCTGAATGAAAGTATTAATTTCTTTTAAAAAGTCTTACTAATCCCAAACATTTTATTTACAGTTTAACAAAATTATTTTTATATGCAGTCAGATATTAGAATAATCTGCTTTTTGTCCAAAAATCTAAATATTCTTCAAGTTTCAGTTGTATACCTGCTGTCACTGAAGGGAAATGTCTGTCCACGAGGTGGCGCTAGCGGGCTTATTTAGTTAGAGAAACGGGAAATTGTTTTCTGTGTGAAGAGTGGAAACTTGAGATGCTCTGATGTTTCTCTTGCATGTCAGTATATCTCTGTGTAATTATGATGGTGTAACTAGGGCTCTGGCAATTAGTTAATTATATAAAACAAGATACCTTAAAAAACTTGTTGTCATCTGTTGAGTGTGTGTGTATACACAATATGTGTATAATGATGTGGGTATTACACTGGTATTACGACGTAAACATGAAATATGAAGACATTTCATAAGTCCTTATATTTAAATTAGCTTTAAAAACATACTAAACAATGTTTTATTAAAATGTTTTCTGTGATGGGTAGGTTTAGGGGTAGTGTAGGGGGAGAGAAGATACGGTTTGTACAGTATAAAAACCATTACGCCTGTGGAATGACCCCACAATTCACAAAAACAAACCTGTGTGTGTGAGTGTGTGTGTGTGAGTGTGTGTATGTGAGTGCGTGTCCATATGTTTGTGTGTATTTGAGTGCGTGTTTATGTGAGTGCACGTGTGTGTGAGTGAGTGTGTGTGTATGTGAGTGTGTGTGTATGAGTGTGTGTGTATGTGAGTGTGTGTATGTGAGTGCGTCTGAGTGTGTCCATGTGTTTGTGTGTATTTGAGTGCGTGTTTATGTGAGTGCACGTGTGTGTGTGTGTGTGTGTGAGTGTGTGTATGTGAGTGCGTGTGAGTGAGTGTGTCCATGTGTTTGTGTGTATTTGAGTGCGTGTTTATGTGAGTGCACGTGTGTGTGAGTGAGTGTCTGTGTGCTTGTGTATGAGTGTGTGTGTGTATGTGTGTGTGTGCTTGTGTGTGAGTGTGTGTGTATGTGAGTGCATGTGAGCGTGTGAGTGTGTGTCCATATGTTTGTGTGTATTTGAGTGTGTTTATGTGAGTGCATGTGTGTGTGTGAGTGTGTGTGTGTGTGTGTGTGTGTGTGTGTGTATGTGTGTGTGTGTGTGTGAGTGCGTGTGAGTGTGTATGTGAGTGTGTATCCATGTGTTTGTGTGTATTTGAGTGTGTGTTTATGAGTGCACGTGTGTGTGAGTGTGTATGTGAGTGTGTTTCCATGTGTTTATGTGTATTTGAGTGCGTGTTTATGTGAGTGCACGTGTGTGTGTGTGAGTGAGTGAGTGTAGGCTTGTGTATGAGTGTGTGTGTGTGTGTGTATGTGAGTGTGTGTGAGTGTGTGCGTGTGAGTATGTGAGTGTGTCCATGTGTTTGTGTGTATTTGAGTGTGTCTGTGTTTATGTGAGTGTGTGTGTGTGTCTGTTGCACGTGTGTGTGCTTGTGTATGTGAGTGTGTGTGTATGTGAGTGAGTGTGTATGCGAGTGTGAATGTGTGTGTGTGTATGTGAGTGTATGAGTGTGTGTGTTGCATGTGTGTGTGTGTGAGTGTGAATGTGAGTATGTGTGTATGTATGTGAGTGTGTTTGCATGTGTGTGAGTGTGTGTATGTGAGTGTGTTTGTATGTATTGTGTGAGTGTGTATGTCAGTGTGTATGTATGTGAGTGTGTGAGTGTGTGTGTATGTGAAAGTGTGTACATATGTGTATGTATGCGAGTGTGTGCATTTATGTGAGTGTGTGCGCGTTGCGTGTGAGTGCGACGCATGTTTGTGCAAGACTGCGAGTGTTTATGAGTGTGTGTGTGTATGTGTGTGTGTGTATGTGAGTGTGTGTGCTGTTACAGCTGCCAGTGATTTGTCGTACCGCTCTGACATTTCGACAGTTCCCACCTGTCACATTTAACTGCCACTCTATCACAGCAGCCATTTTGCACCATTCAGATTGTCCTGTCAGAAATGCTTTTATGATACTGTATGAAAGTTAGCATCACAGAGTCAAACACATAAATGCACCGCACAACTACATTTCATCTGACTTCATCAAAATAAACAAAGCCTACAATTACAGAGTTTTCAAACCAAAGTTTACTGCCTTTTATGACTCGTGTGTCTTTCAGCTGTTCTCCAGAACCAATGACCTCTGAAGGCCGTAAATGTGTGTTTGTGTGAGTGAGTGACTGTGTTTGACAGGTGGATTGTGTCGAGGGCTCTCCAAAATCCCTCTATAGTCTCTCGTTCTTTTTGTTTGCCCTACAAAACCAGCGTTAGGCTTATAATAAACTATTCCCTTAGTGTAAGACACCGAGTGGAAAAGAAGAACTAATAAGAATATTCCTTACAATGGAAAGTTTATGAAATTGTTTGCGAATCCAGTTATGCAGTGTGTGCCCATGAAACCGTACAGGGAAAAGATCAAGTCAGTGTCTTGTAGGTAAACATAGACAAGCTCCTGAAAGAAGATAGGCCTCCTTTTGTAATTGTGCTGAAACACAAATCCATCTCCCTCAAAGCGCCTCCACTCGCAGCTTGATGAGCGCATGGCCCGGCATCAATTAATTAGTCGACTCATGGACGCTCTCGATCGGGTTCCTGCCTGACATTTTTTATATAAAGCCTCAATTATCCATCCACGGGCGTCAGGATCTCCACATGGCTCGGCGGGTCGCACCACACAGACTAGGTATCGGGTTGCAAGCTTCCACAAAAACTCCATCACCCGAGTGCTTTGGAAGTTGAATGGTCGAAATGAGAAGGCTGTTCAATAATTTACCTGCTGACATATCACGTTCCTCCCAGTTATATGGAGACGGAGAAAACTGTCCGTTCTCTTTGTCCTGAAGGAGATCGGGATGGTCTGACGTCAGCAGATGTAATTGTTGGTGATTATTGTACCTTCAGCATATGTCAAAGAAATGTTAGAATGTTAATTAATTATTGATGTTGCGATTAAAAGACAGCAGTGTCCTGAAGAATGACTTTTTAATTTATTTAAAACTATTTTAAACATGTTTTATGATTATTTTTATAGAATTATTAGACCTACAGTTACAGACTACATGGGATATATGTACAGATTCATATATATATATATATATATATATATATATATATATACAGTACCAGTCAAAAGTTTGGACACATGACTATTTTTAATGTTTTTGAAAGAAGTCTCTTTTGCTCATCAAACCTACATTTATTTGATCAAAAATACAGAAAAATCAGTAATATTGTGAAATATTATTACAATTTCAAATAATGGTTTTCTATTGTAATATACTTTAAAATGTAATTTATTTCTGTGATCAAAGCTGAATTTTCAGCATCATTACTCCAGTCTTCAGTGTCACATGATCCTTCAGAATCATTCAAATATGCTGATTTATTATCAATGTTTGAAACAGTTGTGCTGCTTAATATTTTTGGGGGATTTTTTGATGAATAAAAAGTAAAAATAAATAAAAAAAGAACAGCATTTATTTAAAATAGAAATATTTTAACATTGATAATAACTGAGCAGCAAATCAGCATATTAGATCATGAGCATATGATTTCTGAAGGATCATGTGACACTGAAGACTGGAGTAATGATGCTGTAAATTCAGCTTTGCATCACAGAAATAAATTATATTTTAAAGTATATTTAAATAGAAAAATATTATTTTAAATTGTAATAATATTTCACAATATTACTGATTTTTTTTGTATTTTTGATCAAATAAATGCAGCCTTGATGAGCAGAAGAGATTTCTTTAAAAAACATTGTCCAAACTTTTGACCTATATATATATGTGTGTGTGTGTGTGTGTGTGTGTGTAGATAGATATATGATTCTGTCTGTTTCTGATAAAATACCCCAAAACCCAAAAAAACGAAAGGTGTTGACTACACAATTTTTTTTTAAGGTTTTATGCTGCAAATATTCTGGAGACGCAGGAAACATGTCCGGACACTCATTCTGTGTTTAGTTACAATGACACAGCATTTGAAAAGCGTCCATTCTCCAGCACATCTGTGTATCTTTCTCTGCTTTTGACTCCTCACCTGAAGAACTCTTTTACCTCTCTTACACTCGCCACCTGCCAAGATCTTCCAACGGACAAGATCTGCCTGATAAGATATGCTGGGTTAACTTCTTATCTCTGATAACCATGTCTATTATTAGCGACCAAGCACAAGGTGTTTGGGAACTTTTTGTTTTTGGTTAGGAATTTTTTTCTTCTGCAATGAGAGTCTATGGCATAAAGTTGTGAAATTTTGCTTGAAGGGTTAGTTCACCCAAAAATGAAAATTCAGTCATTAATTTCTCACCCTCATGTCGTTCCACACCCATAAGACCTTCGTTCATCTTCAGAACACAAATTAAGATATTTCTGATGAAATCCAAGAGGTATATGACTCTTCCATAGACAGCAATATAATCAACACTTTCAAGGTCCAGAAAGGAACTAAAGACATCATTAAAACAGTCATGTGACTGCAGTGGTTCAACCTTAATGTTATGAAGAGACGAGAATACTTTTTGTGTGCAAAAACGAAACAAAAATAATGACTTTGATTACGTCCAGCGCTTCAAGGTTCTACGTCAGAACGCCGACTCGTTATTGGTCAGCTATTGCGTCAGCATCACACGCATGTGTCGTGCTGATCACATGATCAGCTTTGGCCAATACTGAGCCGGCATTCGGACGTAAACACGGAAGCCTTCACTGTGCTTCCTGAACCACTGCAGTCACATGACTGTTTTAACAATGTCTTTAGTACCTTTCTGGACCTTGAAAGTGTTGATTATATTGCTGTCTATCGACGAGTCATATACCTCTCGGATTTCATCAAAAATATCTTAATTTGTGTTCTGAAGATAAACGAAAGTCTTACGGGTGTGGAACGACATGAGGGTGAGTAATTAATGACTGAATTTTCATTTTGGGTCAAAATGCTATATTCATATCAAGCTGATACTTGTTTAGCGTCATCAACTCTACGCTCTAAAGGGGACCAAATAAATCAGAATAAATAAACATTTGACAAAAATGCAAGAAATTACTCAAAGGAATGGTTTAATTGGTCAAGTTATTGTGTTCTTTTCTTATTTATGAGGTCATGCACTCTTAAAACTAGAGGTTGTGCCAGCAATTCCCACAATTTTCCGAAAAAAACCATGTCAAACCAGCATCTGTAGGGTAGTTTTATGGGGTTGCTGGTCAGCTGCAGACCAGCAAAAAATAATTTTAGGTTCCTTTAAACAGGCTTTTTCAGTGGAGAATTTTTTTTCTCTGTCGCACACAAATGCACATGCATTTACAGAAACAACAACTGTAGTATGAAATGTCTACAATTCTATGAACAAAGGCACACAGATGCCCGTTGTGCGCCGTCCAGCTGTTGTTCAGCGCGTGTGGTGGGCGTGGGGTCAAGTGTGCTCGTACCTCCCTCAAACTCATCTGGGTGTGGTTTAACCGGGTGCTTTTAGGAATGGGTCACACGCACTTTTTAGAAGTCACGTCAGTTTGGAAGAGGAGTTCGACCCACCTGATGATCCTTGGCTCAATCCGCTCCACATTAATCTACCTCTGACATTAAACCATCTGCGCGCGTGCGTTTTATATTTAACAGCAGTCGCTTTTGTAACTTCTAGTGTGTATTTTAAAGGAGCGGTGCTGTCATTATCAAGCCTAAGTTGCACTATATCGTCTTTGCTTTTTATTTTTTATTTTTTTTGCACTTGAGAGCATTTTGTGAGGATGCATACCACCCAAAAGGACACCACTTACACCAAGATATTTGTCGGTGGTCTTCCGTATCACACGACGGACTCCAGTCTAAGGAAATATTTTGAAGTGTTTGGCGAAATTGAAGAGGCAGTGGTGATTACCGACAGACAGACCGGGAAGTCCAGGGGTTATGGATTTGTAAGTATGAAGTTGGAGGCTGTCAAACGCAAACTTTGAAACAAACACGCTGACACAACGCATTTAAATGGCAACTCATCAGATAATAAAGCCGAGAAATGTTTCATAATCAAACGCGCGTATGCTTAACGTTTTAATCTTTTGAAATGGATGTGCGCTGTCTACATTCACTTCTTTTACTGACTGATATTGAAACATGTGCTGTTAAAGGGACAGTTCACTCCAAAATGAAAGTTTCGTTTAGGCTACTCACCCTCACGCTGTTCGCGAAACGAGATCTTAGGCAGAATGTTCCAGTCCCTATTCACTTTCATTATATAGCGATAAAAGATTAAATGCAAGTAAACGCTGACTTTGTCAGCCATCTTGCTTAACATTTTTATATCGTGTTCTACCTAAGAAAGAAAGTTTTATATTTGGAGCAAAATGCAGGTGATCATTTTTTTTTTTTTTTTTTTAGGTGAACGGCCCCTTTAAATCTAAAATACACGGTGTGTAAATTCAAGCCGCGCGTTAATAGTGAGAATATTAGTAATTTTTTTTGACTGAATAAATTGCACAATTGAAGGCTAAAACAGGCCCTTGTTGGCTCAGCTGTCGAGTTTGACTAGAAGCACCCTGATAAGAGTTCCTCAGCGACTGAGTAAACAAGCCAACCAAGTGAAGTTTTGACAGCAGAAGTTAAAGGACCCTAGCGGATTTCACAACACGGCGAACCTTTTGCCTGTTTCACATAAGACGTAGAAAAGCTGAAGTGACCTCTGTTTTTAATGATTGTTTTGTTACCTAGACATCTTAAAAATGAATAAACACCAGATAATACACACCATCTTGTGTTTAAAGCCTGATTTGGGGCAGAGGTCATGAATTATGTGAAGTTTGCAATAGTACCAAATAGGGGAATTGAAGTGTGGCTTTGTATTTATGTCACCAGAATTAGCCTAGTTTTAGAGCATTTGCTGCTTCAGTGTGTATGTCTCATTCACCACACTTCTGTTTTTGTTCCATTTCAATTTAGGTGACCATGGCGGACCGCTCTGCCGCAGACCGAGCCTGTAAGGACCCCAACCCCATCATTGACGGCAGGAAGGCCAATGTTAACCTGGCTTATCTCGGAGCCAAGCCACGGGTGATGCAGCCAGGTGAGGCCTGATATGATGAGTGGAAGCCATTGGACACCAATGCCGTTGCTCTTTTACATATTGACACAATGACTTCCAATAAACCCTGCAAGGTTTGCTTGACAAACCGCAGATGCATTTATTTTCCAGCAACAGCATGGGCATTTTTGTTTGTTTGTACATGCACTGATGTTTACTCAAGGTTTTCACTTCTAAATTAATTGTAAACAGTGACTGTAAAGGAGATTCTTGTCTGTACTTCATGTATATGGGTCATTTTTTTTCGTCCAAAGGCCTTAATAGTAATTAAAAAAACAAAGATATGACATCCAAAGTGTGTAAGGTAGTACAACTAGATCTGTTTTATTAAATCCAAAAGGTTTTAATTATATTTTGCTACATATAAAGGTATTTTAAAGATTTTGAAGGGTCAAAAGGTCATTTGGTTTAACCATCCAACCATTCATTTGTGATTTAAAATATCTTAAAATGTTATAAATGTATAATTTTTTTTTATTCTGGCATGATTTTATAACATCATATATCAACATGGTGCGAAATGGTATTAAAATTATGAGTAGAAGTCGTTGCTTTGTTATGAGAAAGAATGTCCGGAAAAACGAATTTCATTGATGTCATTCGGAGTAACCAATATAAAGGGACCATTTTGGATCAAGTCATGTGGTCAATATCACGTGACATCATTCAGACACCTGCAAAGGACCACATGGTCGTGAAGCAAAGTAACTAACTCTCTTTTAACTATTTGAAAAATTCATGTTTTCACTTGATCATACGCATGTCCCGAAACATCAGGTCATTCGGTACAACCGCTATAAAACATGGAAAATGTTGTAATATTTTAAAAAATTGTACTAAATATAAAATGTTTGATTGTCCTATCAGCCTGTTAGCATTGTTTGAAAATATCGTCATTCGGTATAACCAAAAGTGTCATTCGGTAAAACCGAAATTTTGGTTAAACTGAATGACTTTTTGGTGACAAATCTTGTTAAAAAAAAAAAAATAATAACAAAAGCAGTGTTAATTGATTATAAAAATCACAATCTCATTGTTAACACTTAATAAAACTTCGAAATTAATTATATCTCCCTTATGTGTTATCACTGACTCGGCAAAATTCTACAGAACAGTAGTTCTCATATTTAACTTCACCTACAGTCATCTTTAGCAGGTTTAGTTATAATATTAGTGATCAGAGATCAGTATTAACATGCATCTTATGCATTTGTGTGCAGGTTTCACCTTCGGCGTCCCTCAGATTCACCCAGCTTTCATCCAAAGACCATATGGGTGAGTAACGGTAACATCTAGAATTTTCTAGAGTTGATTATGCATGTGTTTAGTGGTAGTTTTAAATATCAAACCAGCTTTAGGACCAGATTATGACATCACGGAGGCTTTGATATGTCATTAACAATGTATTTTAATAGGGAAGACATGACGTTCAATGCAATTCTGATGTAATTTGATGTTGAGAGAGAGTGTGTGTGTGTGTGTGTGTGTGTGTAAATGTATGTGAGTAAGAAGATCTTTTACACTGGACATTACAGCCTGACTCAATGTTGTCTATCTTTCTCTGGTCCGACAGGCTCGATTTGGGTTAAGATAACTGGTGGTTTGAGGAATAGCTCTGAGAGCGTTGTGCAGATCTGTAGCTACAGTGCCTGTAGACTCAAACACACACAAACGAGCTCGAAAATGGTGATTACAGATGCATGTATGTTGGTTTTATTTTGGTTTGGACTTTCACTTTTAATAGTACATAGAGCTGTGTGTGCCTTTTTACCGTTATGAAGTGGTGTTGATAGCTTAACTGTGTGCATTTTTTTTTTAATTTAATGGAAAAAAGGCTGATTTTGGGGTGCTGAATTTCCGTGTTGTGGAGGAGTGATGACTTTGCCATGGTGCAAAGTTTGCTTCCTTTTATTTTCTTCACTTGCTGGAGCTTGTGTTTTTTGATCATTTTCACTTTTGTTGTGTTTTCTGGTGTCTTGTTATTGGAGTGAGTGCCATTTTTGTTTTGTGTGCCGTTGTTGATCCCTCTTCACGCCAACCCAACAGCCCGACTACAAACTTTTGCACGTTGCGGTTTTATTTTGCTCACTTGATTGGGAGTCCTGTCACACTCACAGCACAGAGACTATGACACATACTCACCCTTTACCGTTCTCTCCCGTCTCCATTGTGTCTGTTCACTTCTCCTTCTCTTTCAGCTCTCGCTCTCTGTCTCTCCGCTGTCGTCTCTCTTTGCTCTGGCCCTATAAGGCGTCCTGCGGTGGATCCAGAGTCCCTAGAGTCCGGCCGTTTCTCTCTGTGATGATGTGCTTGTTGTACATTCCCTGTCATCCATTTCTGTAGGAATTCTTAAACCGACCGGACAGTTTAAAGGGATATTCACCCAAAAAATTTGTTTTTTTCTTCAGTGAAACACAAAAAGAGATGGATGTCTGAGATGTTCTTTTCTATACAACAAAGGTGGATCATTTTTATAATGCCAAGCTCCAAAAAAAGACAAAAAAAAACACTGTGTAGAAAGAATTTTCACTCAGAAATTGGTAGTGAATTTCACAAGTATTTATAAAGAAATGGCAAGCAACACATTGAATAAAAAATGAAATTTTATAGCAGAAACACTGATATAGTATTTTTCTTGTAAAACATACTCCAATAATCTTTATTTACGATCTTAAAATCATTTTGTCACATTGCGACTTCTTATCTCACAATTTTCTCGTGATTCCGAGTTATAAAGTCAGAATTGTGAGATATAAACTTGCTATTGTGTGTTTTAATGTCCAATTGTGAGGGGAATTCTGACTTTATATCTCGCAATTCTGACTTTATAACTCACAATTCTGACTTTATATCTCGCAATTTTGACTTTATATCGCACAATTCTGACTATAACGCACAATTCTAACTTTATATCTCGCAATTTTGACTTTATATCGCACAATTCTGACTATAACTCGCAATTCTGACTTTATATCTCGCAATTCTGACTATATCTCGCAATTCGGACTTCATATCTCGCAATTCTGACTTTATATCTCGCAATTCTGACTTTATATCTCGCAATTTTGACTTTATATCGCACAATTCTGACTATAACTCGCAATTCTGACTTTATATCTCGCAATTTTGACTTTATATCTCGCAATTCTGACTTTATATCTCACAATTCTGACTTTATATCTCGCAATTCTGACTATAACTCACAATTCTGACTTTATATTACACAATTCTGACTTTATAACTCGCCATTTTGACTTTATATCACAATTCTGACTATAACTCGCAATTCTGTCTTTATAACTCGCAATGGTGAGTTTAAATCTTACAATTCTGAGAAAAATAATTGAGGTAAAAAGTCTCATACATAATTATTGGATAGGTTCAGAAGTATATAGAGTGCAAGTCATATGGACTATTTTATGATATGTTTATGGTGCCATTTTTAGAGCTTGGCATTAAAAAAAATCAACATGTATGTTTACTATATGGAAATGAACAGCTCATGCATTCTATCTCATCTTATTTTATGTCTCTAGAAAGAAAATACAGGTTTAGTATGACATGAGGGTGAGTAAATGACCAAATTTATTTATAGGTTTATTACTTGTACTGCATTTATTTGATCAAAATACAGTACAAACAGTAATATTTTGAAATAAAAAATGTAATTTATTCCTGTGATCAAAGCTGAATTTTCAGCATCATTATTAGTACCAGTCAAAAGTTACTATTTTTAATGTTTTTGAAAGAAGTCTCTTCTGCTCATCAAGGCTGCATTTATTTGATCAAAAATACAGAAAAATCAGTAATATTGTGAAATATTATTACAATTTAAAATAATGGTTTTCTATTTTAATACACTCTAAAATAAAATTTATTTCTGTGATCAAAGCTGAATTTTCAGCATCATTACTCCAGTCTTCAGTGTCACATGATCCTTCAGAAATCATTCTAATATGATGATCTGCTGCTCAAGAAACATTTCTGAATATTACACAAATATTTTTGTGAAAAACCATGATGCATTTTTTTCAGGATTCTTTGAATATAAACTTAAAACATTTATTTGAAATAGAAATATTTTGCAACATTATAAATGGGGTAATCTTGCATATTCAATACATCCTTGCTGAATTAGTATTTCTTTAAAAAAATAAAATCTTAATGACCTTAAACCATACTCTAGATCACCCCAAAGGCGGAAAGACACAGAAAGAAGTTTACAGTCACAACTTTGACAATCTACTGTAAAATCAGCAGGCCTAAACAAAAGTGTCAGGCGTTCAGTGTGATTATTAAATCCGTGGAGGATTCCACAGCGTGTGCGTATGCGCGTGGGTGAGTGTGTGTCTGTTTGTGACATGCATGCATGTGTTTGCCGTGTTGTGAGCCCTCGGCTGTGACAAACAAATGTCTGGATGCCACAGCCCCCTGAGCGAGCCTTCGTCACATGGCCCCGTGCGGCGTTAAGGAAAACAAGCTTCACCATTGTTTTGCACAAAGGCTGTAGTGCTGACACTGCAGTCGCATGAAGCTTTCTCTCGCTCTTTAACACGCTCTCTTTTTCTCTCTCTCTCTCTCTCTGGCTCCGGTCACTGTCACACACTCGCTCTCGGTTTAGAGGGCTGGGCCGCTCCTGACATTTAGCTTCCAGATAAACTCAACATGTGCCACTGAGATGGCACCTCTCGCCTAGCACCAGTGCATTGTGTTGAAGAGGACCTGTTATGCTTTCTTTAGTGTGTAATATTGCTGTTTGAGCATGAAAAAGCTGTGAGTTATTTTCTATATTAGCATCACTGTTTCAGAGTCTCACTGTAGTCTTGAGTTTTCTTCCGGGAACGAACACGTCACAGTATTCCTCATTAAAATAATTCATGCGCAGAATAAAGGGGCGGGGCCTGGTTGAGTTAGTTAGTAGTGTGTTGAAACTGGTGGTTATGGTAAGGGGCGGGACATTTCCCAAACACCAATCACGACACACCGCTCCAGCCGACCAATCAGAGCACATTGTGCTTTTCAGAAGGAGGGGCTTCATAGAGACAGGAACTAAACAGAGCGTTACTGACAGACTGGGAAGAGAGGAGCTGCAACAATGGAGAATATGAGGAAAATAATCAACATTCAAGCAGAAAAACCTGCTCTAGTAGAGCCCAAAAACAACATCACAACTTTGTAAAAGGCCATAATAGGTCCTCTTTCAGACATTTTTGATGGTGACTTTATACTTTGACCTTGCAGCTGTTGAAAAAGGTTGCCAAATGCGACCAAACAGTGTTGGTAGTCAAATTGTGACTGTGTAATATATGGGTCAGGTTTAAAATGTGCAAAGTCATGCCTGTTTTGCAACTTTCTTTGTAGGGCCATCATCACACACAGAGTGTAAAAACAACCTATACAGATGATGATTAAGCACATCTTTCCAATTAGCACAAAACTTGTGGAATATGTAAGTCTAGTTGCCCTGATCGTGGTTGTACAGCTGAGATCTTCACAGGTGTTTTATTTAGACACAAACCTCAGTTTTCCTGGGCTGCAATGGTCTGGAGTGCTGTTGAGTGGCACAGTATTTTTAATATTTACTTTACTGAACCTGATCATCCGTCATCTAGGCTCTTAAGTCACATGAAACAAGAAAGCATCTGATCACTAGACAGACAAATATGTAGAAGGTATCTTTTAACATTTAGAAAATGGCACTCTCATGCAGAATGAAGCAGAAAATAGCGGCCAGCCTTCGCTGTCACTCACATCGACTGTGTTCTTTATTTAACACTAAAGTGGTTGCGCAAGATTTCTGTCATTTCTCTGTAACTTGGTACTGCTTTTAGACAGCTTGTTCAGTTGTATGAATCCCAATGTGCTAACAATGACAGTGTTGTCAAAAGTACCGAATTCGGTAACAAGTCGGTACTGAAATTTTAAAAATGTGAGCGCTGTTAAGTGGATTCGTAAACACCTCTGATTGGCCATTGTGTTCACGCACTCATCAGATATGTCTGTGATTGGCTACAATGATTAATGCTTCAAAAACATGTGTTGCCAAGTCCGCGGTTTTCCCGCGGTATTGGGCTACTTTAACATTGCTGCCGCGAGTTGTTTTTTTTATGTCCGTGGGTTGAAGCGACCCCAAATAACATGATATTTAGCCCCTAAAATGAGAATTTTACTAGGAAACCCCACGATTGGGCTAGTTTTGAGTAGCAATTGGGCGGGTTTTGTTGTGAAAACCTTAACGCTGCATTTGCACTTACTTTGAATGGGTGATGTCATGCATTGCCAAACTGAATTTTGCGTTCCGTCGCGTTGCTTCACTCGCGTTGCTCGCGGACAGAAGTTGAAGATTTCTCAACTTTTGGAACACCAACACAGGCGTCAGCCAATCAGATCATGCAACACCGAAAAGTAAAGTAATTGGCTGTTGTCACTATGATGGTCGCGGTGCTAGCCTCCTCTGACTTTGTGCGGCATTCACAAGGGTGGCGTCGGCGTCAACGCTTGACGGAGGGCGTGTCTGAAGCTTGGTGCTGACGCGACCATTATAGTGACAACAGCCAATCAAATTACTTTCCGGTGTTGCATGAACGCATTTAGCTAGCGATTGCTCTAGGGTATTTGCATAAGGCGATCTGATTGGCTGACGCCTGCGTCAGGCGCTTGAAAAATTTTCAACTTTTGCCGTGAGCAACGCGAGTGAAGCAACACGACGGAACCCACAATTCAGTTCGGCAACACATGACGTCACCCATTCAAAGTAAACGAGAAGCGTTAACGCCGACGCCCCATGTGTTATACTTGACGCGCTCGCCATTGTACTATTCATTAAAGCACTCGCAGTAATTTTTCTCTAAACCATCAGGACGCAGCGGTGAGAAGAATTAAGGTACACATGTGACAATGTTTGTTTTTTTTTTTTAATTATACACTTCACCAAAATCACGCTACAAAAGAATCGTGCAAAATCCAGTAAACTTTGAGATTATTACTTGTGACGTACATAAAACTAAATTAAACAACAATCTCTTTTTTTTTTTTTATTATTTAATTTCATGAGCATTTTAATTAAACATAGACCTTTATTTTAATTAAAAAGGCTTATTTCTGCTATTGTAGGCTCATTTTGTAAATGTATGCAACTAATTTGGACGAGCGCAAATTGTGTGCTGGTAAAGATGCCGGTGTTGTGCCGAATTTCGACCCCCTGCCAAATTATTACCCCCTTTGTTAAAGTCGCTACCTGATTGCCGGTACTTTTGATAAACTATATTTTGTTTATGAAACGAGTGAATAGTCACCTGTGTGTGGTTTTGTTTTTCGTGTTGTGATGCCTGTGCAGGTTGAATGTGATCTTCTCCATGTTTGAAGCCTACAGTATGTTCTAGAAGTGTGTTTTCACTGTTATTTCGTCTCTTATGATAGTCTATATATTAACACAATCCCTGCTGTCACCTCAGGCTGGCAAGGCATCTATGAAAGATTTCATAGGAGCATCTTTGCCCTTTGACCTGAGAGAGGAAAAAGGAAGGTTTTATTTCATTCCTCTCATTTATGGCATTCTGTGAGTGGTTGTGTTGTTTTGAGTTGATGTTGGATAATACGTACTGTTGCTCTTTATTTCTTGACGCCTGTGTTATGCTTATTTTCTTTAATTTGGGGCAGAGGTTTTTTGAGTTTGGTCAGGTTTGATTGATATAATGGTGTGCTACAAATAGGGTTGCCATGATAGAAACTTTCTCTCACTTTTTCACAAAATTTTGGATGTAATTAGCTCAAATTCTAGTCTAAAAATCCTCATCCTCATTTGTTTATTTGAAATCAGATTTCCTCAGAAGATTCAGTTTCAGATTCAGTCTTACCCTCAATTCTCAGTCTTCTATATTAGTTGTGTTTAGTGAGTTGTAGGTGATTCAATGCGTTCTGTCATCCCAGAACTAATTTTAAAAGTTCTCACCCGTCTGTTTAGTGCAGACAGTAAATGTGAAAAGCGCTCTGAAAGTGCAACGGGGTACGTAATGAAAGGCAGAATGGGCTCATTGTTCCTGATTGCTTATTTAATCAAAACTCCCCTCTGTGTGTGCTGTCCAGCCTGAGGCTCATTGTCTAAGTGTGGAGGGGGAAACAGCCAGCAACGTCCCTTTTTGAAAACTGTCCAGCTGTCAAAGTAGCCCTGACATATTCACAATGCTCCCCTCATCTCCTCTTCACCTCTCCTGGGTCCTAGCGTCCCTCGTTTCACCGGACGGACACCGGGGTGTTGAACGCATGTGACTTTTAGCACGGCTTCAGCGGTCAACAGTAGTGATGTCCGGCCTAGGAGAATTTACATCTTCACCCTTTATTCAAATATTATGAAAAAGATTTTGTAAGCGTATTGCGTAGTTGTGCAGCTTTAAACATGTCAAATTGTGCCAACATCAATTTCGACCAGGCTGTCATACAAAGTAATTATATGAACGCATGCAAAAACAAGAGAGAACCAGGGAAATATTAATAACTGATTATGTTGTAGTCAATGTATGCTTTTTCCTGTCAGCTTTTTGTTTTTCTCCTGTCTCATGTTAATGTATAGACAAGAACAAGAAAGACGTTTGTAAAACATTACTCTCTTTGTTTGAGAATTCTGACCAGACTGAGATGGCAACAGTGGCTTAGCCAATGATGTGACTTTGGAGGCGGAGCATCTGATTGTTTGACCAATCACTTACAGCGGGGATGTTTAAATGGATTTAAGCTTTTTAACTATGGACGCTTTTCACAGTAAAATTGTAGGCGTGTCAAACGATTAATCGCATCCAAAATAAAAGTTTGTTTTTACATACTGTATGTGTGTGTACTGTGTATAACTATGTATATTTAAATACACACATACATGTATATATTTAAGAAATATTTGCATGTATACACTGCATATATACTGTATTTATTAGAAATGCATCGATACTAAATTTCTCTACCAATAACCGATTATTCAGAGTGATATCTGCCGATAACGATACCGATAGTTTGGGGGGTTCTGCCTTTTATACCTCCTTGATAATGATAATTTCATTATAATTAATAATTAATTATTATATTTTTAAAGAAATGCAAATAAAAACTTTATTCTCTCCATTTCTGGTATAAGTTATAAACATAAACGCATTACTCAAATTAATATTAACACACATTAACTATATTCTAAAGATTAAATTAATATTTCTTAAATTTCTGAATGTTATTAATTCATAAAATTACTATTAATATTGAACATCAGACAGGTTTCTTAGCATTTTCTGTACACAAAGCACAAATTCAGTGCATCTTCCTGCCCTCTTTTGATTGACAGGGTATATCGGCCCTGACTATCGGCTGTTTTTAAACTATCTGTGTATATATAAAATATTTATATATAATATAAACTATATAAATACTGAAGATGCACCGATATATCGGCCAATATCGGTATCGGCCAATAAAAGCAAATTTTCACAGTATCGGCTAATCGGCCGATATATCGGTACAGCTCTATTCTTTATAAAATTTATACTGTATATAACTATAAATATTTTATATATAATATATAAATGCATGTGTGTGTGTGTATTTATATATACATAATTATACACCGTACACACACGTATATTATGTAAAAACAAACTTTTATTTTGGATGTTTTAATCGCAATTAATCGTTTGACAGCACTAAAAAATTGACTGGTGTTATCTCTCTATTTGAGAGTTGTAGAAACACTATTGTGGAGTTTTTCCTTTGCTATTCGAGCAAATGGGAACACATAATATATATGTAATGTAGTCTGTCATCTAACTATGACGACTTCCGCTTCTGAGAAATCCAGAAATGTGAAAAGGGTGATTTTATTTGTTTATTTTTGTGTTGAAATGCACTGGCTATCAACACATTGCTCGACAAGCCCAGCATAGCAATAGTGGCTCAGCCAATGGTGTGAGTTCGGGGAGGGGCATCTGTTTGTCTGGTAGGGCCCTATGAAATCTGTTTTATTTTTCCCCAAATTCTGTTTTTTCCGTTTTAATTTTTCTGGATTCTGTTTTTTTCTGTTTTATTTTTTTTGGACTCCATTTTAATGGTTAAATTAAATTTTAGTAATCAAAAAGCATGTCTAATTAATTGAAATAATAACTTGTCCAATTTACCAACAATTTATTAAAAGTTTAACAACTTTTTTTAGGGCCCTATGATATAAGTTTTATTCTTTCCCCTCAAATTTTATTTTTACCAAATTCTGTTTTCTGTTTTAACTTTTCTGGATTCCATTTTAATGGTTTAATTACATTTTAATAATCAAAAAGTATGTCTAATTAATTGAATTCTTAAAAACAACATTTATTAATTAAAAAATGTATTTTTATGAAATGTTTTGTTTTTTCAGAAATTCTGTTTTTATTTAATTTTATTTTAAAGAAATTCCATTTTAATTTATCTTATCATCATGAAATTAAACTTCTTTTTGTCAAACAATGTGCTGCACAACAGAGCTTTACTGTTAAAATTAAAACATGGAAGATTACTCCTTAAAAATATAGTTTTAATAATTTATTATTAAATTAATTTATCTAAATTCTACTGCACAACACTAATATGTTTCTGTCAAGATAAATCGAACTTTTATTTTGACGGGTTGCCTAGAGCTTTGAGTTTCTCTGTGTTTATGATGATAGTTTTCTCAAACGAAGTGGTTAAATGCTGATGAAGTGACTTTCAGAGCAGCTCTGGAGATGAATTTTGCGCGTTCATTTCCTCATATAGTGAGGCGACAGAGAACGAAAACACCGCGAGCGTCGCACATGCTTCAGCGTGCGTGCAGTAAATGAAACCGCGCTTCCGCATCATTCATTTCAGAGGCACACAGGCATGCGGGATTCATATTTAAATAGTCTTTTTGTGGTTTAACTTTCACGGACACTAGTCTATATCGTGATTTCGTGATGTACCGACCTGCTTTTAATTCATTCATCAAAAAATTTGACAAATTCCGTGACATTCTAAATTCCGTTTTTATGACCGGATTCCGCGATTCCGTCCGCGTTTTCTGCATCGGCAGTAATCATAGGGCCCTAGTCTGAGGGGAAACCTGTATGAAAACAGTAATTATTGCGCTCTGACATTCTAGTGTACGACTGAGAGAGATCTATTTTGGCAACCTTATGTGTCTAATAATCACTAGCAGGCATTTCCTTGGTGTTACTGAGTTTTGGAAATTGGGTGCTTGGCCGCTGTGGTTGTGGTTTTGTACTGTGTCCATAATGCTATGCTAACATGCTGTGGTGTTTGTCTCTCGCAGGATCCCCACTCACTATGTGTACCCGCAGGCCTTCATGCAGCCCAGCGTGGTCATCCCTCACATCCAGCCAGCGGCGGCCTCCGCCACCGCATCCTCGCCCTACATCGACTACACGGGCGCAGCCTACGCACAGTACGCCAGCGCCGCCACAGCGGCGGCCGCCGCAGCCTACGAGCAGTACCCGTACGCGGCCTCTCCCGCCGCAACCGGCTACGTAGCTACCGCCGGCTACGGCTACGCCATGCAGCAGCCGCTGGCCACCGCCGCTCCAGGGACCGCAGCCGCAGCCGCCGCCTTCGGTCAGTACCAGCCCCAGCAGCTGCAAGCCGAACGGATGCAATAGCAACCAAAGAGGCGGACGGGAGTCGACGCCCAGCTACACGATGAAGACGAAAATAGTTGCTGGCTGTGGGCTGATTGCAAGAGGAGGAAGACGAGGAGTATACAGGAGGGGGATAGTAATTGGTAGAGAGATTATTAGTGAGATGGGAACTCCAACTTGCTGTGATTAAAGAAAACAAAACCAAAAAAAAGAAAAAAAGATCGCAGAAAAGGACGGAATCTAGCTTTTTATTATTATTATGTTATCTTTATTACAATAATTAATATTAGAGTAGGATATTTATTGCGGAAGGAAGTATGCAGCGACTAATCACTGTGGTAGACGAAACTTTAAGTCCCGATGCTGTCATTTAATGTAGGCGACCGTTTTTCCGGAAATGTCCCGCATTGTTTTGATCCTAGGGCCTCTTAACTTTATATTTATTCTCATTTTTTTGAGGGCTCTCTTTGTTCTGTCTTCTTCTCAAGTGCATTTTTTTTGATCATCAGGGAAATGGAGCATTTTTCAGCGAATTAGAAACAACAAACTCTGCCAATCAGGGATAGTAGACCTAACTGTGGCGATCGCAAATGGAGAAAGATCCAGTGTTAGCGTGTTTTATGTTTTGTGAACTACCTTTTTATCTATCTGATGCTGAATGTCCCCACTTTCTCTGACTCCTGCGTTGACCTCCTGACCTATGCAAAGCAAACAGGGGGACAAAACGAAGTGCAGGAACGGGAGAGATTTTCTTTTTGCTCCCTCACAATGGGCATCGAACAATTTGAAGGTACTCTCGAAAAGACAAAAAGACTTGTATTATATGCTTGCAAAAAACACACACACGGACTAACATGCACACCGTTACGCAGAAATTTAAGTGTTAATGTCTGTCTGTGGGCGAGGGAGGACACATAAACACACACAAAGATGACTATGTAGGGAAAAAAAGCTCAGTATTAGTACTAGAATCAGGGAGCAACTGCTGTGTTGGAAGGAACAGGCACTGATACACACACACACACACACGCAGTCGGATTGCTCTGGAAAGATCACTGGTTCGTCGAGCTGTCGCCTTTTCATCCCTTGGAACCGGTCCTGCTCCGGGTCTGTCGACGTTTCCTTATCCCAGAGAGCGTTCGGAAGGATTGACCTCCCAACACCAGTGACGGATCTTGTGATAAGGGAGGCTATCCGCTATCGGTCCGGTCTTTATATGTTCACGAGCACCAGCACACTTCCTAAGGTCTATGTATTTCAATGAGCAACTCTTTACAGAACAGCACTATAGCGAAAGGATCCGAGGGTTCTTTGTGTGCCTTACATTTGTAATGCTATTTAAAGAGATCTGCTATTTAAGATATTTATTTTGTTGCGCTCTAAGATCACCGACTTAGAAGCGGTACTGTATGGATATAATGTATTCATCTCATGGCATATTATTATTATTATAAGTTATTGAGTAGGATTAGTTGTAGTATTATATTAACATACTCAACCAAAAGTGTTGTTGTAGGACTTATTTAAGATGCAATTCTGTATGTGCACTGTACAATTATCTTTTTTTTTTTTTTTTTTTTTTTTCTCAATACATTTGGAATTTTAGAACATGACATTAAATATCGGCTATCGTATGACATTTATTTTATTGCAGGCCTGTTGTTTTGGGCATGTTATCTCCATTTTTGTCATATCCAGAACTGTTTAAAAGACTTTTTTTTTTTTTTTTAAAAAAGGACAAAAGAAGACCGAAGGGACATGCTGCTTCATACACTAGAATGTATTGTCAATGTCGAGGATGGATGCTGTGCTTCTATTGCTTTAAATATGCATCAGATGGGCTATTTTACACTGTTGAGAATTTTTATACTTGAACTCTTTCTTACAAGGGAAAATATGAAAAGAAAAAAAAAACAAAACCCAAGAATAATAACAACAACAACAACAACAACACAAAAAGGACATTTTCATTGTCACTGGATTTGGGCATGTAAAGTGTTATTATTGACTATTTAAATGCAAACGTTCTGTAGGTATTTAAGCCTTATTTCAGATTTTCAACACTATTTACTCTAAATGGAAATAAAAAGGTTCTATATTTAAACCTCAAACGCTTTGTTCATTGCACAGGCCTGATTTTTTCCCTTCCTGCATTTCATTGGATTCCTGAATGATGTGCTCATGGTTTCAGCACACATTGATACATCTTATGTGGTGAATTGCAAAATAGGTTTAAAGTGCTGATGTTTTGTTTCTTATGGTCTTTGTTTAGACAGGCGATAGCTTTACTGCTGCAGTCGTGTGTTTCTCATGGATGAAGGTGTCGTGAAAAAAAAAGCAGATATTCTGTCAGTATAAACACACAGGCCGTCGCTTCTCCTCGCCACACACTGAGATGCTTATTTATAACCTTGTTTATGCAGGTTTGTGAGGTGACCAATTTAGCTGATCTGTCCAAACATCGATTAATAACTGAGCTGCCTGAGGAATATTCCAGGTTCATTACAAGTTAAGTTGATTGACAGTATTTGTGTTGATTAGCGCACAAAAATATTTTGACTCACCTTGTTTTCTTTTAAAAAGCAAAGGATTTCAGTCATGGTGAGGCACTTATGATGGAAGTGAATGGAGGATTTAAAAGCAGAAATTAAAAGTTTAACATTTTATAATAGCACTTAAATGATTTCTTCTGTTAAAACTGACAGTATTTGTGGCATAATATTGATTACCAAAAAAAAAAAAAAAAATTTGTATTTTAAAAAATGGCAAAAATCAATGTTACGATGAGGCTCTTATACAATAGAAGTAAAAGGGGCCAATTTCTGAGGATATAAAAGCAGAAATGTGAAATTTATAACAGCATTATTTCTTTTGTTAAATCTGACAGCATTTGTGGCATGATGTGGCACAAAAAATATAATTTGCCCCTCGTTTTCTATTTAAAAAAAGGCAAAATTGAAGGTTACGATGAGGGACTTACAATGGAAGTGAATGGGGGCAATTTATGGATGATTTAAAAGCAGAAATGTGAAATTTATAACAGCATTATTTCTTTTGTTAAATCTGACAGCATTTGTGGCATGATGTGGAAATGAAAAGTTTATCATTTTATAATTGCACTTAAATTATTTCTTCTATTAAAACTTACAGCATTTGTGGCATAATATTGATTACCACAAAAAAAAAAAAAGATTTGGCCATAATTTTGTATTTTAAAAATTGGCAAAAATCAAGGTCAGTGAGGCTCTTATAATGGAAGTAAATGAGGCCAATTTTTGAGGATTTAAAAGCAGAAATGTGAAATTTATAACAGCATTATTTCTTTTGTTAAATCTGACAGCATTTGTGACATGATGTGGCATAAAAAAATATAATTTACCTCTTGTTTTCTGCTTAAAAAAAGGCAAAAATCAAGGTTACATTGAGGCACAAGTGAATGGGGCCAATTTTTGGTGGATTTAAAAGCAGAAATGAAAACTTATAATTGCATTTAAATGATTTCTTCTGTTAAATCTGACAGCATTTGTGGCAAATTGGCCCTCATTTGTATTTTAAAAATGGAAATAATATCTTTACAATGGATGGTGCTGTTAAAATGGCCAATTTTAGGAGGATTTAAAAGCAGAAATGTAAAGTTTAAAATATTATAAAAGCACACATCAATTCTTTGTTAAAACACACGTATTATTTGAGCTGTAAAGATGTTTAAATCAATTTTTTACAGTTGTTTTAGGGTTTTAAAGGTTTATGTTGACAAAATTGTAAAACTGGAAATAACTACAAAGCAGTTTTTTCACACTGAAATCATGTTAACTTGCAAATTGATTGTCACATTGTTCAAATCGGCCACTGTAAGTATCTCATCATAACCTTGATGTTGAATAAATGTGGTAATCAACGTGATGCTGTAAAAATAATATATATACACTAAAAATGCTGGGTTAAAAATAACCCAAGTTGGGTTGAAAATGGACAAACACAGCAATTGGGTTAAATGTTTGACCAATGTGCTGGGTAGTTTTATTTAACTCAACTATTGTTTAAAAATGACTATATGTCTGGCTTAAAATGAACCCAAAATATGTTGGAAATTAAAAATCAGACACATAATTACTAGAGGAAACAATAATAATCAAAAGGTGAACATTTATAAATAATCAATTTAATAAATGTTTATTGTTTAATTATTATCCATTTTAAACAATAGTTGGGCAAACATTTAACCCAACCACTGGGTTAAAACAACCCATTTGCTGGGTTTGTTTTTAACCGAGCATTTTGGGTGTATATATTTATATCCTTACTAAACTTGTACTGAACCAAGAATATTTTTTGCCGATAGCTCAGTTTAAGAAATTTGTCATTTCGCCCCATTGCAAATAACTCAGACTGCGAGAGCTGGGAGACGTGTTGAATAAACACACTTGATTAAGTGTTGTCTGTTGGATAATGAATGTGTTTGTGTAAACACATGTCGCCAGAATCACTAAATATAATTCAATATGACTCGTCAGGTGATGGTATAAGCAGTTGTGTGTTGTTTGTGAACTTCATACGGGATCTAGATTGAGCAATGTTTTAGCGAAATCTCTGTGTCATGGATCTGAGATCCACCATGTTGACCTAGTTGTAGCAGTCTTCTAATGTTCGGGACAGAGCACTTTGGGTAATGACCATAAACCGGCCCTAAATTCTGATCCAGGCTGACACCCCCTGTAAGTCAAACCTATGTTTAAATATAACCCTCACAACGCATGTTTATCTGTACTTAAAACCAACTCAACGCAGCACCTGTATACGCTGTTTTGCATATTGGGGATCTGCAAGGTCTCAGTGAATTATTCAGGGTGTTTCTTATCAATTAGAAATGCTGAAGGGCCACATGTGTTCACGTGGTGCTGCTGGAGGATGTTCTATTTCTGCCTGGCGTGAACCTGACGCTGGCTCGTGTTTGACAGTGACACAGCAGTGAAACTTTCCACCACACCATCACCAGGGATGCTTGTCTAACGTCGGCCATGATAGCAGAGGCTCCCGGGAAGAAAACGCCGGCGGGAACTGATGCAGAATAAGAGCTCTGATAGCAGCTGACAGGAAGATCACTCGATAATCTAATCTGTCAGGGTGTCAGGAGTGCACTGAAGTAAATGTGGAGTATGGTTGGTCAAGAGGTCATGGAAACTGAATAAACGGGGGTATTTTTTATCATATGGGGTTTGTTTAGTTTTAAATGTTGTTCTATATTAGTGCCATAGTATTGTTTGACAAATAGGGATGTCTAAAGATGATAAAAAGGAGAAATCTTTTAAAAAAATTATGGCTCAAAATGTGCCAACTTCTTACAAAAGTTTGTAGTCTTTGTATTCACGCTGGCTTTGTACGTTTTTGAAATACATTTGTTTTAATAATATTAATATAATTATTATATTATTATATATGATATTTATTAACTATATTTTAAAAATGCATATAATGTCATATTAATATTGTATTATATTATTAGTGCTGTCAAATCAAGTAATCGCATCTAACAAAAGTTTGTAAATATATATATGTGTGTGTGTGTGTGTGTGTGTGTATTTATGTATACAGATACACACACACACACTTTTTTACAGACTTTTATGCTAGATGCGATTAATTGTGATTAATGGATTTGACAACACTAATATATATGAGTGTGTGTATATACTATATTTACAAACTTTTATGTTAGATGCGATTAATTGCGATTAATCAATTTGACAACACTAATATATATGTGTGTGTGTGTGTGTACACAGTATGTATATATATATATAATATTTACAAACTTTTATGTTAGATGCGATTAATTGTGATTAATCAATTTGACAACACTAATATATATGAGTGTGTGTATATACTATATTTACAAACTTTTATGTTAGATGCGATTAATTGCGATTAATCAATTTGACAACACTAATATATATGTGTGTGTGTGTGTGTGTACACAGTATGTATATATATATATAATATTTACAAACTTTTATGTTAGATGTGATTAATCGCGATTAATCATTTTGACAACACTAATATATATGTGTGTGCGTACAGTATGTGTATTTATATATCATATATTTATAAACTTTTGTTAGATGCAATTAATCACGAATAATCGATTTGACAGCACTAATATGTGTGTGTATGTATAGTATGTATATATATTGTATATTTACAAATGTTTATGTTAAATGCGATTAGTCGCAATTAATCAATTTGACAGCACTAATATGTGTGTGTGTGTGTGTGTTATATTTACAAACTTTTATGTTAGATGCAATTAATCGCGATTAATCGATTTGACGGCACATGTGTGTGTGTGTTATATTTACAAACTTTTGTGTGTGTGTGTCTACAGTATGTGTATATATGTTATATATTTACAAACTTTTATGTTATATGTGATTAATCGCAATTAATCACGATTAATCGATTTGACGGCACAAGTGTGTGTTATATTTACAAACTTTTACGTTAAATGCGATTAATCGCATCGACGGCACAAGAGAGTGTGTGTGTGTGTGTGTGTGTGTGTGTGTGTGCGTACAGTATGTGTGTATATATGTTATATATTTACAAACTTTTATGTTTAGATGCGATTAATCGCAATTAATCGATTTGACAGCACTAGTGTGTGTTATATTTACAAACTTTTACGTTAGATGCGATTAATCGCATCGACGGCACAAGAGAGAGAGTGTGTGTGTGTGTGTGTGTGTGCGTACAGTATGTGTGTATATATGTTATATATTTACAAACTTTTACGTTAGATGCGATTAATCGCAATTAATTGTTTGACTGCACAAATATGTGTGTGTGTGTGTGTGTGTGTGTGTGTGTGTGTGTACAGTATGTGTATATATGTTATATATTTACAAACTTTTATGCTATATGCGATTAATCGCGATTAATCGATTTGACGGCACAAATGTGTGTGTTATATATACAAACTTTTATGTTAGATGTGATTAATCGTGATTAATTGTTTTGACGGCACAAATGTGTATTATATTTACAAACTTTCATGTTAGATGCAATTAATCGCGATTAATCGACGGCACATATATGTGTGTCTGTGTGTGTACAGTATGTGTATATCTGTTGTATATTTACAAACTTTTATGTTAGATGTGATTAATCGATTTGACAGCACTAATATATGTGTGTATGTACAGTATGTGTGTGTGTATATATATATATATATATATATTTACAAACGTTTATGTTAGATGCAATTAGTCATGATTAATCGGTTTGACAACACTACATACATATTTTTTTATTTAATTCCAAGTAAAATGTACTAAAATATTTTCCTTTTTCAAGCATAAACAGATTATATTTACACGAGTCATGTAATTCAAAATTTGAAAAGTATATATATTATACATTTTAAATTTAAATTTAAAATTATCATTGATACACACACACACACAGTCATGAGGGTTTTCTTTCACATGACAACAAAATGGCTTCATGCATGTTGAATAATAACTTTGATTTGGCACACAAGTTTGTAATTATTCATTATGTTAATAATATATTGATATTAATCATATATAGCCTGTTTAAAATGATTCCATGCTTATTTAAAATAGCTAATAATTATTTTTCGTCATCAGTGTCATATTTTTATTTTTACTGAATAGGTGCTTGCCATTCCTTCAGTGTAATGCCATCCGTGTCACCATCAAGACATCCTTGGAAACCTTCTCAGTCAAGCTGTCTCACTGCTCTATCTAGGCATCTCTGATTCATCCTTCCCAAATATGGAAGTCCCGGAAGCGGCTGCCGGGGCTCAGTTGAGTGACAGCAGGGAGCGCGCCGGGGACGCAGGATCAGACCTCCATAGCCGATCCACATCTCGCTTTTTCTAAAGAAAACGTGAGAGTAAAACCCGGATACCTTGTCAGAGGTAATATTTCGGTAAGAATGACTCTGTCTTTGTCCTATTTTCCTTCCAGGTCGTTCGTGGGACGTTTGGGTCGCGCTCCGAGCGGGTGGGAGGTTCTCACGGGGAAACGTGCGTGTTTTTGTTTGGAGGCACGCGGCGCGCGTTCGCGGTGCTGGCAGGAATTTGGGTTGAACGAGCACAATTTTGCGGTTTCACTGGTGTGTTGGTGTCAGAGGGCAGGGTGCGTTATCTTTTCACTAATTGCAGGATCTGTCAGTTGTCATATCAGCGCGTGCAGGCGTCTGCTGCCTGTGGGATAGAGATGACGAGACAGCCTAGTGACTCGCGCTCTGCTAAATTTGAAGTGATGCTGTCTAGAAGCCCAGTCGTTCAGTTCTCATGTTCTTCATGTTCTTCATGTTCTGAAGTGTAATGTTGCTGTCATAAATCAATAGGCTGACATATTCCCTTGAAGGCCTGTATATTAGCTATAGAATCACAATTATTTGATTTTTAATTTGTGTGTGTGTGTGTGTGTGTGTGTGTGTGCATGTATATATATAAAATGTGTGTGTATATATATATATATATATATATAAAATAACTTAAATAAGTAATTATTATCTCAAAAAAGTGGAAAAAAAGAATGTGACAATGTCTAAAAGTATGACTTACAATAGTGTATATATATATAAATATATAGTATACATATATAAAAGTATGTGTGTGTATGTATATATATATATATATATATACACACATATATACATACATATACTATATATACACATGTATATGCTATGATATATGATATATAAATATATATATATACTATTGTAAGTCACACTTTTAGACATTTTCACATTCTTTTTTCCACTTTTTTTGTGAGATAATAATTACTTATATAAGTTATATTACTTAATATGTCCTACATAGTAGGTTTTGATTTATTCAAGCACACTAATTTGCAAGATTTCAGAACTTTCTTTCCAAAAATTAATTGCATAATGTTAATTATTTGTTAAAAAATTTAAATACTACTACCAAAGTTACTAATACTAGCATCATATGTAATATGTGTAGAATTATTATCAATCATTTATTTTTTAACACAAATAGTAGATGCATTAATGATGATGATCATGTTAATGACAGTTTAAATCAAAATTTGATAATTTACTCACCCCCATGTCATCCGAGATGTTTATGTCTTTCTTTCTTCAGTTGAAAAGAAATTAAGGTCTTTGAGGAAAACATTCCAGGATTTTTCTCCATATAGTGGACTTCACTGGGGTTCAACGGGTTGAAGGTCCAAATGACCTTTCCAACATGATTACGTAATGCGTGGGGCATTGCAGAGCAGTGCAAGACGAGCATTTGTGGTTAAAAAGTATAAAATTTTATTTATTTTTTTAGAAAATGTCCGATGGTTTCTCTAGATAAGACTCTTATTCCTCGTCTGGGATCGTGTAGAGCTCTTTGAAGCTGCACTGAAACTGACATTTGGACCTTCAACCCGTTGAACCCCAGTGAAGTCCACTATATGGAGAAAAATCCTGGAATGTTTTCCTAAAAAACCTTCATCTCTTTTCCACTGAAGAAAGAAAGACAAACATCTTGGATGACATGGGGGTGAGTAAATTATCAGGAAATTTTCATTCTGAAGTGAACTAATCCTTTGAGAAAAGTATGTCTGAGGGGTTTTTATCGGGGTGTCGCAATCATTACAACTCCCACTTTTATACATTTCTACATTCATCACTCACCTTTTTGGGAGATAGTCATTAGCCACTTTACAAATCATCCCTACACTCCTGGTTTTGACCGTTTCCTCAAACACACTAAATGATGTAGATGCACAAACCATATTTCTTACACTTCAGAACATCATCCAAACAGCCCATGATAAAAGATAAATCAGTATCTATATTAGTGTCTTGAGAAATAACTCAGGCCACAGATAAAATTCAATATACAATCAGGGTCCTATTGAAAGGACGGGATGTAAAATGTTGTTTTTAGCACATGGGCTCCAGTCATCTTCTGTATCCGGGTGAAGCATTGCTCTGCATTTAGAGTCATTCAGAAATAAAGAAGAGCGCCTAGTAACTGCTTCACTCCTGAAATATTAGTTCAGCACAGATCATGTTGTGCAGATTGTTATATATTTAATGGCAGACAGACTAACCACACACATATAGTCCAGCAGAAGTATTTAGTTTGACAACTTGAACTTACTTTATCAGATGATTTGAGTCACTTAGATCTGTGGCTTTTGCTCAGTACTGTGCACTGTGAAAAGTGATTGTAAATTGAACTGTAAAACTGTAATTTAATTAACTTAATTGGTTAACAATAAGGACTGTAATAGATCTAACCTTGTATTTTGTGTAATTTTACTGTTAATGTACCTTTTTAGAGTTTTTTTTATTTGTGATAATAATGCAATGAAACATGCCAAATTGTGCGCAATAATTTTTGTCCAGGTTGTCATACAAAGAAATTATAAACACATGCAAAAACAAGAGAACTAGCAAAATATTTATAACTGTTTGTGCTTTTTCCTCATTATTTTGCATAGTAAAATAAAACCTGCAGCTGTAGTTTGCCTTTTTTCCCCAAATAATTTTGTCAGATAAATACCTTAAACAAGTTTAATGTTTTGTTCCTCCCTCATATTTAAAATATTTAAAACTCTAAAATATTTTCCTCATATTTTGTTAGTTTAATTGAACTTCAAGGGTCATTAAACACAAAAATATCCCCACTTTTGTCAACTACTGTATGTTTTTTTGTTATTAATTACATGCATTAGAGTTTTATGTTGTTAAATGAATGTTTATTACATTATTGTAGTGCCATGATGGTGAATCTTCTACACTCGTGATGAAGTTTGATTCATCATTTCCATCTTTGTTATTATGTCAGTATATGTTAAAAGTACAAAACAGATTTTAGTAGCGGAGTGACCTTGCTAATTCAGCATAAAAGTGCTGTTGGATTTACCGGTTTAAAAACTACAGTTTTAAATTGTAAAAACTGAGGTTTGATGCTCAGTGTTTCAGGAGCTCGGGGTTATTCTGCCTCTCTGAAAAGCCCAACTGAGGCCCAGGTCAGGCATTTGGCAGGGCCGAGAGAATTCTCTAGAGAGATAACAAGATGACGTGAGCATTTCCACACTGGGTCACTATTAATTACTGCTGACGTGTGTCAGAGAGAGACTCGCTCTTTTAGTAGGTACATGTTAAATGCAGCAAATATGGCTCTTTTGTTGCTCTGACAAATGAATCCGCTGTTAGATCTTCAGTGCTGTTGTGTCAGGTTATACCTTGCTTATGTTGTGTGCAGGATTGTGATCATGTGTGTTTGATTTACTTCCACTTCACTGTTTCTGAATTACTGAATATTTTAAAGGAAAAGCAATAGACGGTGCACAGCTGAGCTGCACGTTATAGATTCTCATTCGCTCTTTTAAAATGCATTCGCAATGCATTCTTTAATAAATCAGAAAGAATAGTATTGAGCATGACCGATTGTTGTCTTTCATTGAATAGACATAAATAGTCACAAAGAAGGTATTGACAGATGAGTTTTTATTGTTCAGTGATATGACCCAGACTGAGTCATTAGATTCCACTTCTTTCCTCTTAACAATCAACGATGATGATGGGAAGTCAATTATTAGACTCCAAATACCAGCATGAGATTTCATTTCTGACCAATTTGATTTTATTTATTACATTTCATATATGCTATTGTTGGCCAAAATGGTTTTAAATGGTTTAAAATTTTTGTACTTTATTTAATAAGTTTTTGGGGAAATAACAGTGGAAATGTTGTTCAGTGTCTTTTTGTAGTTCTTTTATTTTGTGTGTATGTGTAATTTATATATATATATATATATATATATATACACTATCAGTCAAAAGTTTGGACACGGTAAGATTTTTAATGTTTTTAAAAGAAGTTTCGTCTGCTCACCAAGGCTGCATTTATTTAATTAAAAATACAGTAAAAACAGTAATATTGTGAAATATTATTACAATTTAAAATAACTGTTTTCTGTTTGAATATATTTTATAAAGTAATTTATTCCTGTGATCAAAGCTGAATTTTCAGCATCATTACTCCAGTCTTCAGTGTCACATGATCCTTCAGAAATCATTCTAATATGATGATCTGCTGCTCAAGAAACATTTATGATTATTATCAATGTTGAAAACAGTTGTGTACTTTTTTTTCAGGATTCCTTGATGAATAGAAAGTTCAAAAGATCAGCATTTATCTGAAATACAAAGCTTTTGTAACATTATACACTACCGTTCAAAAGTTTGGGGTCAGTAAGAATTTTTATTTTTATTTTTTTGAAAAGAAATGAAAGAAATTAATACTTTTATTCAGCATGGATGCATTAAATCGACAGTAAAGACATTTATAATGTTACAAAAGATTATATTTCAGATAAATGCTGTTCTTTTGAACTTTCTATTCATCAACGAATCCTGAAAAAAAAAAGTACACAACTGTTTTCAACATTGATAATAATCATAAATGTTTCTTGAGCAGCAGATCATCATATTAGAATGATTTCTGAAGGATCATGTGACACTGAAGACTGGAGTAATGATGCTGAAAATTCAGCTTTGATCACTGGAATAAATTACTTCATAAAATATATTCAAACAGAAAACAGTTATTTTAAATTGTAATAATATTTCACAATATTTCTGTTTTTACTGTATTTTTAATTAAATAAATGCAGCCTTGGTGAGCAGACGAAACTTCTTTTAAAAACATTAAAAATCTTACCGTGTCCAAACTTTTGACTGATAGTGTATATATATATATATATATATATATATATATATATTGTGAGATATATTATAAACTCACAATTGCGAGAACAAAAAAAAAGTCATAATTGTGAGATAAAAAGTAGCAATTACCTCTTTGCTTTTTTATTCAGTGGCAGAAACAAGCTTCCATAATTATTGCATAGTTGTGCTTGGAGTCGATTGTTTTATTTGTGATAATAACGCAATGAAACATGCCTAATTGTGCGACATAATAATGTCAGATAAATACCTTAACCAAGTTTAGTGTTTGTTCTTCCCTCATATTTAAAATATTTAAAAAAATAGAAAGTATTTCCCTCATATTTTGATGATTTAATTGAACTTGTAGGTTCATTAAACACAAAATATCGCCTCCGGACGTCATTTTTGGACACTACTAAACATTTTTAAGGACTTTAAAGGACAGAAATTAAAATTAGGTTGGTCTAATGACTGATTTTATGTATTTTTTTTATTAATTAAGGAAAATATAAATGTAATATTTATATTCCCAGAGATGTTTTTTTCCTCTGCATGTTTCAGAATGACTGACTAAAACATCTCAAAGACAGAACAGAATCAGTATTTGCTAATCAGTTGCTTAGTTATTGAAACATGTCAAGATATCAGCAGTATTTTATGTTTTTCACTGTATTCTGAGTTCTTTTTTAAAGGCTTTAATATGGTGATGAAGTTATGTAATTAAATACTTTTGTGAAATGCTCATTTTGGACTGTTGACAGCACAGTTTGTGTCCTCCTGTTGACGCTGTCGTAACTGAATTGACTGTTCTGTTCCTGTTAGCAGATGAGTATTGAGGTGTGGTCATGTGGAGGGCTGCCAGTGAACCCACCACGCCTTCGTATATTCACAGTCTGTGTGTGTGTGCTAGATTTGCAGAAACATTATCTAAAACTTTAGAATTTTATATTAATACTAGTGATTTTTCTTGATAATGTATTATGGTATGGTAGTTATTATGGTAGTTTTGATAATGTATTATGGTAGTTATTAAGCACTTTTGCACCAGAACAACATTTTCATCGTTTCTATAACTACTGACGGAAGTACCCATTTTTTGGCACGTTTGCATTGAAGGAACTAGGAATGATTTTAGATATTTGAACACCTTTTGGGGGACTAAATTAGCTCCTGTTTCAGAGTAGGGTCTATCCCAGCATAATAGAATGCAACAGTCGGGTTCTGGAAGTAAAAACTTGATTAAAATTGATTTTTAACGATGACATATTAACCTTTAAAGACAGCTCTACTGGGGTTGTTAATCGATGGTATTTGCTTCTGCTGAAACCTTCAGTCCGCATTATCAACTTATTTTTAAAATAACCGTGTTTAACAGTGGAATTCCTGGTGAAAAACTACATTACCCATGATGCTGTACAGAAAATTCCACCAATCAGAGTGTCGAAAAAAGCAACATGCTCCAAAGGAACTCTTTAGCTCCGCCCACTCCCACTCCCTACACTCTCAAAATGCAATAAACTTAAAATATGTTGTTTTTATACATGTAATCAACATTTGTAAATGAGTAGTTTTAGATTTCTCCATCATTTCTAATTTGATTTGTGCTGAACGCAATGCTTCATGGGATTGTAGTTCTTTCCCTCACTAAATCCGTTAAGTACACAGTCTTGTGCCTTTGTCTGTTTGTTCGATTTTCCAAACCTTTTTCCTTCAAATCAAAGTTTGTAGTGTTGTGATTCACCTCGCAGCTGGTTTTTAACTTTTTAACGAACACTATTTTTAAAATCCCTATGGAAAAAATTTGTGGAAAAAAAATCAACGCCGCTGAAAAAGGGGGCGGGAACTGTTGGACTCTATAGGAACTACCAATGACGTAAGTGTACACTGATTGGCCGAATGCATACAAAACATTTTTACAAACGTGCTGCTTACTCAATGAACTAACTCCACGAACGCTGACGCTGACTATCCCTGGTGGCTTGTTCCTATAACTGACTTCCTGGTGCGAAAGACCCTATTGACAACAAAGACTAGTTTAAGAAATATGGATTATATTACTTAAAATCGGCATGAAATGGAAGTTGCACTAGTATTTTCTTCTCTTTTGTGTCATATATTGAGTGAAATGCTTTGCAAACAAGAACAAATGTAGGGCGGGGCTTGATTTTGTCCGTGGGGAATTGATTGGATGGTTGTGGTTTGCTATTGGTGGATCTCATGTGAGTGACAGGTTGCCCCGCCCTCGTCATCAGAGAAGAGGGAGGGGAAGTTATTCTGATTCAAGATTATGAATTTATAAAAACAATGATGGATAAATCATTTAGAATAAATACTGCAATATTGGTTTCATGGTGACTTTAAGTAATGTTATTCACATTTTTGCATAAAACTGATTAGATCACTTCCAGGAAAGTTCATTAACATTCCTGGTAATTATTGTTGTCATGTTTCTCTGGGATACGTGTGGTCGTTTGACCGTTACAGGGAGGAGAGTGTTTTATTTGAACTGACTGGTATTCAGGTCACGAAGTCCCAACAAATCAAACAGCCACAACGGTCGTTCGGCACAGACCAAGAGTTTGCTCTGTTTCTCCAGGACCGCTGTCATGGAAGCACTGGTTGAGCGTCTGGAGCAGGCGGTAGTTCGTCTGGAGGCGGTGGCTGTCAAACTTCAGCACTGTCCTGGGGGCGTGGTCAACGGTGACATCATCAGTAACATGATCAACGGAGGTACCAGAAGTACAGATCTTGCCAGCAGTTCTGAATTGTTTAATGTATTAATAGTGTTTTATTTGTAAAGCATATCTGGTTTGTTTTGATGAGTCCACAGGGCATTGTCTATAACTCCACAGATTATCTAAAGGAGAGGAACTCTGACATTTAGGGGATTTTTCTTCATGGGAAAAATATTCTCATAGGAGTAGAGTGGCATTAGCCTTGGCAAACTGCACATAGACACAGTCTGAAATGTATAATATGTTACAGTTTTAGCTTTTGCCTCCTCCAGTTTTTGAGTTTGTTTTTTCTTCAGTGTTTTCAGAATTTTTTTTTTTTTTTTAGTGATGGACTATATTTAGTTTAACTAATATTTATTTATTTTGACAAAAGTATTCTTCAGTTAGTGGTTCTGTAATATCTGGTTTGAATAGTGGCATAATAATATTAATAAATAATCATGGTAATAATAATTCTTATTATCAGCAGTAATATTTTTATTGTAGTTATTTTATTTTAGTCATTATTTTGTGTCAAATAGCAGAAATAAGACAAAATATAGCTGGCTGGGAGCGTCAGACCAGCTGCAACAACAAGCAAAAAGTAGTTTTTTTTTTTTGTAAAATTCAAAATAGCGACATGATGGAAAACTACGTCATAGGTGAAATCAAATCATCTTAAACCAAGGAATTAGAGGAAAAAATGTTGTTTCTAGCCATTACAGTTCAATAGTTATTAGCATAAATGTGAGTGAAATTTCAGACAGGTGGTGGCGCTAGAGGGATTGAGATAGAGACTGCAAATTTACTATATGGTGACAGATCAGACTGTCCTCTATCTGTGTGCCAAATATAATAATTTTCCCGTAACTGGTTCTATGAGCTGCCATAGACTCGAGCAGAAGAAGAAGAAACTTATAGAAGAATGATAAGAATGCCAACGGATACAGTAGGTGCCTACGTACCTTCAGTGCTTGGACCATAATAAATAATACAAAAAATATATAGGACAACTAAAAGTTGGTTCTGCATATCAGACATTAAACATAAAAAGCACCTACTTTTTTTAAAGAAGAATATCGGTTGATCTCTATATTTTATCGCCAAAGTCTCAGATCTCAAAAGTCCAAAAAAAATCTACTCTACCGTTTAAAAGTTTAATACAGTAAAAACTGTAAAAATGTGAAATATTTTTACAATGTAAAATAGCTGTTTTCTAAGTGAATATATAGTAAATTGTAATTTATATCCTGTGATCAAAGCTGAATTTTCAGCATCATTACTCCAGCAGTGTTAATTTTGACAGCAAATTTTTAGTCATAGACTTTTGATTAAAATGCCATTTAGTTTTAGTCATATTTTAGTCATCGGAAATTGTTTTAATTTTAGACTAGTTTTAGTCGACTAAAATCTAATTTAGTTAGCTAATCCAGTAAGCATTTCTCTAACAATACACAGATCCAATACACTGATATACTCTCTAAACTGTTTATGTTCACTTAAGACAACGAACTGTACTTTACTCGCCAAAACGGACGTTTTTTTGACCGTTTAAGTGCAAAAAGACACGAAAGAGAGCTCAATTCAGTGCTTTTCAGGGATTGACACACTTATCATTGAGGTAGTATTATAGTTTTTGTTAAAAAAAAAATTAGATTAGTAATTGTAATTTTAGTTAAAAGTTTTAGTAATTTTTTGTGTTAATGTCTTTTAGTTTTTGCTTATAGTTTTTTATTTCTGTTACATCAGGTTAAGCCAAAGCTCTGGAATCTGAAATAAAATAATATTTTTAAAATAATAATTTTTATTTTTTATTTCAGTTAACATTTATTTCAACTAATGAAGATTTTTTTTATGGTTTTAGGTTTAACTATAATAACCCTTATACTTGTAAAATATATTGAATAATGTGTCCAATAATGTTCTGAGTCTTTCCTTCCTGTGACAGAAGATACAGTAGTTTACTATGAATTAAATAGATAACAATATAATATATAAACAATATAATAACAATAATGACCAGGAAAAAATAATAATAAACCATCCCGCATACACCGTGACTCTTATTCTGAAATGTCTGCACATTAGCAGGCTGCTCATTTAAGTTCAGATGAGGGAGATAAAATATGCATTCTTACAACCGCCTAAAACATATTACCATAAAAACATTGTGTAGTAAACATTGTCATAATTCATCCACATTAGCTTATCAGCAATCGCTTGACATAAATGTGCATGAATGAGTCTGAAGTGCTGCTGCGCGAGCCTGTAGAACGCACAACAGCGCCGCTTTTCCCGCGGTTAGATAAACACGTTACACTTCAAATGTGCGCATCTTCCACACAGGACAGCAGTCCTGACTGGATATCTTCTAGATATCATTTTCGTTTCGTTTTTATTCGTTGACGAAAATGAGAGTAGATTTTAGTCATTCAAAACGTCGTCTCGTTTTATTATTCGTCAATGAAATTAACACTGTACTCCACTGTGTCACATGATCCTTCAGAAATCATTCTAATATGCTGATTTGTTGCTCAATACCTTACTGTTTTTTTCCAACTCTGATGTCTCCAACAATGAATGTGATTCCAAAGCATCCTCAGTAATGTTGTTTATTCTGTTACACTGATTTCTATTTTGTTGTTATCTCTCTTTGACTCTAAGGCGAATCCCAGAGCATGGAGGCGTTCGACCTTTTGCTGAGCGGTTCAGTGTCTGAATATGTGAAGACCAGTTCATCTATTGGTGGAGAAGTGGCAAAGCATGTAAGTGTTAGTGGTTGTGAATATCAGTTTTGAATAGACAGGTAGGAATATTGAGCAGAGGTAGATGATATAAGAGTGAAGTCATTCTGAAGAGCTCTTAGTTTATAGACCAAATGACTGCAGACACACTCAAACACACCCAGCAGTCCAGCTGTTCATGAAGTCACAGCTGTCGCTTTCCAGGTTCACATAACTCTGCTATATTTGACAATTGGCTTTGTGCTATTCTGTTTCCCTGCAGCCCCGTTAAATCCGTTTGCATCATAACAAATGGAAAGTGTTTTATTATAATCTGAAAGTAGGAGCTTGAAAAATGGAAAAAATGAAGGTTTGTTTAAACCTTATTTACAGAGACAACTCGGCTTGGACTGGAAAAGTACTGTTTCACAGTGTTGTTTTATTAAGAAGGGTTATATTAACTGCTGGATTGTTATAAAATTATATAAAATATTGCTAAAAAGTGTAAACATAATAAAAAACTCTTTTGGGGGTTGGTAAGATTTTTCTGCTCACCAAGACTGCGTTTATTTGATCAAAAATATTGTGAAATATTTTTACAATTTCAAATATCTGTTTTCTGTTTAAATATATTTTATAAAGTAATTTATTCCTGTGATCAAAGCTGAATTTTCAGCATCATTACTCCAGTCTTCAGTGTCACATGATCCTTCAGAAATCATTCTAATATGATGATCTGATTTTTTACTCACATGTGACACAGATCAGAATTTGTTGCACACGTGTAAACACAAAAATCCGCATGAGATCAGATTTTTTTCGCATCCATTCTGAGCTGCTTTCAAACGTGGTTTTAAATCAGATACATATCCGATATCTGGACATCTGACCTACGTCTAAACATGTACAGTACCAGTCAAAAGTTTGGACACATTACAGTTTTTAATGTTTAAGTCTCATAAAGGCTGCATTTATTTGATTTGATCAAAAATACAGAAAAAAATTGTGAAAAAATATTAAAATTTAAAATAATGGTTTTCTATTTTAATATACTTTAAAATATAATTTATTTTTGTGATGCAAAGCTGAATTTTCAGCATCATTACTCCAGTCTTCAGTGTCACATGATCCTTCAGAAATCATTCTAATATGATGATTTATTATCAATGTTGGAAACAGTTGTGCTGCTTTTTATATATATATATATTCAAAATTTTGGGGTCAGTAATTTTTATTTTGACAGAAAATAATACTTTTATTATGCAAGGATGTGTTACATTGATAAAAAGTGATAGCAAAAACTTAAATTGTTAGAGAAGATTTCTATTTTGAATAAATGCTGTTGTTTTTAGCTTTTTATTCATCAATAAATCCTGAAAATAAGTACAACAGTTTCCAACATTGATAATAAATCATCATATTAGAATGATTTCTGAAGGATCATGTGACACTGAAGACTGGAGTAATGATGCTGAAAATTCAGCTTTGCATCTTAGAAATAAATTCTGTTTTAAAGTATATTAAAATAGAAACCCATTATTTTAAATTGTAAAAATATTTCACAATATTACTGATTTTTCTGTATTTTTGATCAAATAAATGAAGCCTTGATGAGCATAAAAGTGTTCTTTTTTAAAAACATAAAAAATAGTCATGTTCCCAAACTTTTGACCGGTACTGTATATCCGATTCCCCTTGGAATTTCAAGCCGCCACAAGGCAAGAGCGACATGTTTGTTGGCTCTTTTATATCTTTAATAAACCTTATTGCTCTTTGATCCAGCTTTCCCTCGTTTCTGATCACACCAACATAACCTGGGAAGCACAAGACCTGACCATGAAACACTGGGGTATCAAACACTAATTAACAGGGAAAAAACTACAACAATTGCACACCGGACAGGAAACAACATCTGCAATCAAAAAGACAACACTAGGCTTTATCCACAATACTTTTATAATTTTATAATAAGATATTCATTTAATTGAAATCGCTCCATTAGATCCCTCACAATCAGTCATTTTTCAGCGAGCGCTTCTGTCCGGCCTGTTGTAACACAAGGTCGTTTGTGTGTTGACGGCCTGTAAACAGCAGCTGAAATGTTAGGGTTTCTTTTTGACTGACAGACATTGGCTAGTGATTGGTAGCTAAAGAGCTGCTTGAGAAACGAGGCGCTGGACAATGTTGTTAGTGTACACAGAGGCACAGTGGCTCTTTCTAGTGATGGAATGCAATATTATGAGAAGAGGGAGAGGGAACGGGTAAAAAAAAAAGAAAGAAAGTGGGAGAGGGATGTATGTGTCCTCTTTGTTAACACTGGAATTCTCCTCAAGCTCAACTCCGAGAGGAAACATTTCCCTTTTAGTCTAATAAGAGATGAGAAATGGCTCTATGACCATCTGTGTGTGTGTGTGCGTGTGAGTGAGTGTGTGTGTGTGTGTGTGTGGGATCTTTCGCTCAGTGAAAAAAAATAAACTGTCTGCACTAAACGTTTGTGGGAATTTTTTTGTTTCAAACTTTTTAATTGCCAACAACCCCGAGATATGATGATCCTTTAAGGATCTCCTCTTCCTAAACTATAATTCATGTTTCATCATTATAGTTTTTTGAAAAATAGTAAGTGTGGTATTATATAAAGACAAGTTAAAAATTAAATAATGGGCTTTTATTTGTGCTGTATTAATATATACTGAAAATGATACATTTATAATATTTATTTAAATAATATAATATATATATTAAATAATGTGCTTTTATTTGTGGTATATTAAAATAGACTGGAAATGTTACAATTATAATGTTTATTTAAATACTATATATTATAATATTTATTTAAATAATACACATTAGAATACTATACATTAAACAATGTGCTTTTATTTGTGCTGTATTATAATATTTATTTAAATAATAATAATAATCTATAAAATGCTATACAGTGTTATTTTATTTTTATTCATATTTTTAAATTAACATAAAGCTTTTATGTTCATATTTATTTTCATTTTTAGTCTTATGTGCTTTTGTCATTTAATTAGTACTTTGTTTTAAATATTGCTATTTAGGTTTCATTTATTTTTATTTCAGTTTTAGTTCATTTTAGTTCTTATTTATTTCCAAACTTAATAACTTAAATTTCCAAGGCAACATTTCTAATTTTTGTTTAGTTTTTCAACTAATATTTTTTATTTTATTTTATTTTATTTTATTTTATTTTATTTTATTTTATTTTATTTTATTTTATTTTGTTTTGTTTTGTTTTGTTTTGTTTTGTTTTGTTTTGTTTTTAGCCTTTACTTAAATTCAGTTTATTTCCAAGGCATTCGTTTTTCAACTTATTTTATTTTATTTTGTTTTGTTTTGTTTTGTTTTGTTTTATTATTTTATTTTGTTTTATTTTTTTATTTTATTTGTTTTATTTTATTTTTTGTTTTATTTTATTTTATTTTATTTTGTTTGGTTTTGTTTTGTTTTGTTTTATTATTTTATTTTGTTTTATTTTTTTATTTTATTTGTTTTATTTTATTTTTTGTTTTATTTTATTTTATTTTATTTTATTTTATTTTATTTTATTTTATTTTATTTTATTTTATTTTGTTTTGTTTTGTTTTGTTTTGTTTTGTTTTTAGCCTTTACTTAAATTCAGTTCATTTCCAAGGCATTAGTTTTTCAACTATTTTATTTTATTTTATTTTATTTTATTTTATTTTATTTTATTTTATTTTATTTTATTTTATTTTGTTTTGTTTTGTTTTGTTTTTAGCCTTTACTTAAATTCAGTTTATTTCTAAGGCATTCGTTTTTCAACTTATTTTATTTTATTTTGTTTTGTTTTGTTTTGTTTTATTATTTTGTTTTTTTTTATTTTATTTGTTTTATTTTATTTTTTGTTTTATTTTATTTTATTTTGTTTTGTTTTGTTTTGTTTTATTATTTTATTTTGTTTTATTTTTTTATTTTATTTTATTTTATTTTATTTTATTTTATTTTATTTTATTTTATTTTATTTTATTTTATTTTATTTTATTTTATTTTGTTTTGTTTTGTTTTGTTTTGTTTTGTTTTGTTTTGTTTTGTTTTGTTTTGTTTTTAGCCTTTACTTAAATTCAGTTTATTTCCAAGGCATTCGTTTTTCAACTTATTTTATTTTATTTTGTTTTGTTTTGTTTTGTTTTATTATTTTGTTTTTTTTTATTTTATTTGTTTTATTTTATTTTTTGTTTTATTTTATTTTATTTTATTTTATTTTGTTTTGTTTTGTTTTTTGTTTTGTTTTGTTTTGTTTTTAGCCTTTACTTAAATTCAGTTCATTTCAAGGCATTAGTTTTTCAACTAATATTTTATTTTATTTTATTTTATTTTATTTTATTTTATTTTTTTATTTTATTTTATTTTATTTTATTTTATTTTATTTTATTTTATTTTATTTTATTTTATTTTTAGCCTTTACTTAAATTCAGTTTATTTCCAAGGCAATATTTCTAATTTTTGTTTAGTTTTTCAACTAATATTTTATTTTATTTTATTTATTTTTAGCTTTATTTAATTTATTTTAGCTTTATTTCAATTAACAGAAATGTTTTTAATAGTTTTAGTTTTGGTTAATGATAATAACCCTGACACTAAATATTATAATACTTAATAATATGAAATATTAGTTTTCTCCACCCAGTATTAGCAAATTTTCAGTTCAATTTCCATGTATCTGCATAGCGATTTTAACAGAAATATTAGGTTATAACCTGGACACAAAACGGGATAACTGTAGTAAACTATAATTACTATTACACAGTTATTGTGTTCCAATTCAATTATGATTCTCATCAGATATTTTAGAAGAGCTCTAAAAAGAGTCAGTTTCTCCTCTGTCGCACACGGCTGATCTGAACCGCAGCCTGATCGGCTTGATTTAACCCGGAGTCATGCAGAGGTGACCTCCTGAACCTGAAAGTGTGGGCATTACCGATGATAATTCCCGTGAAGTGCCTTTACCTCGAAAGGCAACATTCACCAATCTAAGTTTCTCATCAGTGCTGAAAGAGACGGGTTTATCTCTTATAGTCAGCTCCTTTTAAGGTAAAACAGACCTCTACGGTTCTCCATGTTCTGCGAGAGGAAGTCTTTTCCTAAATGTGGGATTTGCCTCAATTTGTGTGCATGTATGTGGTTCAGCTCTGTCCCATTAGGCTTTACCTCGTTTAGGTGCTTCTTCTGCTTCAGGCACCTTATGTCCCTGCGGTTGATTTTTATATAACTTTTTACTTTTTGCAATATGAAGGTCACATTAAAACCGTCTTCATACTTTACTTTGCTGCTTCTCAAATACCTTTTATGGATTTTGTGTTACAGATGTCCCAGAACACAACGTTCTTAAAATCTCATTATCCTATTAGATTTAGAAATGCTATTATAATTTGAAAATGTTTCAAAATTTATTGTGTGAAAATTATATCAATGAAAAGCAAGGTAAATGTCTGTTTTGGACATATTGATCTACTATTTAAGCTTATTATTATTCTTCTGAGACTAAATTTTAAACAGTATCTCCTTCTAGACCCTCAGACTTTTCTGACTCGGTATGCTGTATCTTTTCTAACTGATCCAATGTACGATTTTTGTTAAATGGACGATCAAAACTACGAAAAGTCCCATAGACTTTCATTGAGGGGGTCAAGATTTTTGTAAATCATGCTAGAAACATGTTAATTCATGCTAACATTGTGTTAAAACATGCTAACAAGTTAAATAATACTAGTAACATTCTAATTAATGCTAAAACATGCTAGCAACATGTTAAATCATGTTATCAACATGCTAATTCATGCTAGCAACACGTTAAATCATGTTAGCAACATGCTAATTCATGCTAGCAACACGTTAAATCATGTTAGCAACATGCTAATTCATGCTAGCAACACGTTAAATCATGTTATCAACATGCTAATTCATGTTAGCAACACGTTAAATCATGTTATCAACATGCTAATTCATGCTAGCAACATGTTAAATCATGTTATCAACATGCTAATTCATGCTAGCAACACGTTAAATCATGTTAGCAACATGCTAATTCATGCTAGCAACACGTTAAATCATGTTAGCAACATGCTAATTCATGCTAGCAACACGTTAAATCATGTTATCAACATGCTAATTCATGCTAGCAACACGTTAAATCATGTTAGCAACATGCTAATTCATGCTAGCAACACGTTAAATCATGTTATCAACATGCTAATTCATGCCAGCAACACGTTAAATCATGTTAGCAACATGCTAATTCATGTTAGCAACACACCAAATCATGTTAGCAACATGCAAATTAATGCTAGCAACATGTTAAAATATGTTAACAGCATGTTAAACATGTTAGCAACAAATTTAAAATCATGTTAGCAACATGCTAATTCACGTTAGAGGCATGTTAAAACATGTTAGCAACATGTTAACTCATGCTAACAACATGTTAAATCATGCTAGCAATGTGTTAAAACATGATAGCAACATGCTAATTAAAGCTTACAACATGTTAAATCATGCTAGTGACATGCTAGAAACATGTTAATTAATGCCAAAATATACTAAAACTTGCCAGCGACATGTTAAATCATCCTAGTAAAATATTAATTCGTGCTAGCAAAGTGGTAAAACATGTAAGCAATGTTAACTCATGCTAGGAACATGCTAATTCATGCTAGCAATGTGTTAAAACATGATAGCAACATGCTAATTAAAGCTAACAACATGATAAATAATGCTAGTGACATGCTAGAAACGTGTTAATTCATGCCAAAATATGTTAACTTGCCAGCGACATGTTAAATCATCCTAGTAAAATGCTAATTCATGCGAACAATGTGTTAAAACATGTTAGCAACATGTTAATTAATGTTAGCAATGTGTTAAAACATGATAGCAACATGCTAATTAATGCTAATAACATGTTAAATCATGTTAGCAAAAAAATGTTAAATAATGCGAACAATTTAAATCATGCTAGTGACATGCTAATTCATGCTTAAACATGTTAACAACATGTTAATTCATGTTAGAAATGTGCTAGCAAAATGCTAAATCATGCTAGCGACATGTTAGAAACATGATAATTCATACTAACAAATGCTAAAACATGCCAGCAACATGTTAAATCATCCTAGTAAAATGTTAATTCATGTGAACAATGTGTTAAAACATGTTAGTAACATGTTAATTAATGCTAGCAATGTGTTAAAACATAACATGCTAATTAATACTAATATGTTAAATCATGTTAACATGTTAAATGATGTGAACAATTTAAATCATGCTAGTGACATGCTAATTCATGCTAAAACATGTTAAACATGTTAATTTGTGCTAGCAACGTGCTAAAACATGTTAGCAACATGCTAAATCATGCTAGCAGTGTGTTAAAACATGTTAATTCATGCTAGCAATGTCTTTCTCTTTCCACTTAACTAAATTTAAAGCTTATAAAACTTTCAAACTTTCATACGGCTTTGTCAAGCCAACATCAAAGTTTGTCCCAACTAACTTTACTCATCTAGTTTTGATTGTGTGCTTTTCTAATCAAACTATGTAATAATTTGCTTGTTTTTTTTTATCCAACAGGCAGAAATGGTAAACAATGCCCTGCAGATCCAGCGTACTTTCCTCAAAATGGCGATGACACACCAAGAGCCATCAAAGGTACAATCAAACCAGTGTCTGTGTGTAATTGCATTTACATTTAAACTGGATGTAAACATATGTGACATTTCACAGTTTAATGGTCTTGAAGTAATCCCTCTCCGTGAAGCACTGTTAGCATATCTCACACTTAGAGTTTGTCATATTTTAAGCACTATAATATCAATGTTTAGCTTGACTAAAAGTGCCTGCTGGGAGAGTCTCTTCATATTACCCTGTCTGTGCACTGTCAACAGATGTCTACCTGCAATTGAGGTCATATTATGCCCTGTTACAAAGTCTTTTCATGCTTGAATGTTCAAAAAAACATTATTTTCTTCATATTCTCCATTGTTGCAGCTCCTCTCTTCCCAGTCTGTCAGTAACGCTCTGTTTAGTAAATGATGACAGTTTTCATTCTGGGGTGAACCGTCCCTTTATGGGTGATATAAATTCTGTGCTTTTCGACTTAAAAGCTCTGTTCTGCTGTGATGCCGACCTCTTACTCTCCTCCATGCTATTCTGAGCGATGTGGTGGTCAGCCATGCGACATTGGTTTCTGTTCACATAGGGATTACCTCTCCCGTTTTAAAAAATGCCAATGCGACACATTCCCAGTGCATTCACACAGTGGCCGGGGGGAAGTGCAGGGGGCCGGCGTGATGTCATGCCATCAGACTTTGGTTCACGTTGCCCAAACAAGAAGAAGATCTCAGGCCACAGATATTGGACGAGAGTGGGATGGAGAATCAGACACTGGCTAATAAACACACAAGTGATGGGGAGAGAGTCTCAACACGACTGTTTGCAGTCTTTAAAGAGTTTTTATTGTGATTTTCACCAAATATTTACTATTTACTTCAGCTGAGGCTCTCTGTATGCGACACACTAATGGCCTTAAAGGGATAGTTCACCCAAAAATGAAACTTCTGTCATCATTTACTCACCCTCAAGTTGTTCCAAACTTGTATAAAGTTTGTGCAACAGACATGAATGATCCCTAAAATCATGTGACTTTTTGAGAGGTTTGCTATTACTTTTCAGTCAGACTTCACCTAACGTTCACTAAAAGTGGCACTAAAAATCTTACCAATATTTAATGATATGACATGCAATTCCCAAGGAAATTTTCAGGCTGTTAGATTGTAGTAATGATTTTCCTTGACAGTCAGCTGAGGGATTTACTTCCTGTGTTAAGTTGCATGGTGAGGATTTTTTAAGTTCTGGTTGTAATAATATTTTTTTGCATTCCCTTCTCCAAACAAAAGAGAGTCTTGTTAAATTTTAAAAATGTGTTTAAAAAACCCACCTCACAAAGTTGTGCATTACTAATAAAATAAAGGAAGTTTCATGTACGATTTTCCATCAAATTGTTGTGTTTTTGTAGAGATGCTCCTAAAGCCATACATTAGTCATTTATTTTGGGAATGCAGTGCGCTTGCAGAGAGACTCCGCCCACACGCTCTTCTGATTGGCTGCGGTTTTGGATGGATTTGGTTGCGAGTGCAGTGCGCTTGCAGAGAGACTCCGCCCACACGCTCTTCTGATTGGCTGTGATTTTGGATCGATTTGGTTGCGAGTGCAGTGCGCTTGCCGAGAGACTCCGCCCACACGCTCTTCTGATTGGCTGTGATTTTGGATCGATTTGGTTGCGAGTGCAGTGCGCTTGCCGAGAGACTCCGCCCACACGCTCTTCTGATTGGCTGTGATTTTGGATCGATTTGGTTGCGAGTGCAGTGCGCTTGCAGAGAGACTCCGCCCACACGCTCTTCTGATTGGCTGCGGTTTTGGATGGATTTGGTTGCGAGTGCAGTGCGCTTGCCGAGAGACTCCGCCCACACGCTCTTCTGATTGGCTGTGATTTTGGATCGATTTGGTTGCGAGTGCAGTGTGCTTGCAGAGAGACTCCGCCCACACGCTCTTCTGATTGGCTGCGGTTTTGGATCGATTTGGTTGCGAGTGCAGTGCTCTTGCAGAGAGACTCCGCCCACATGCTCTTCTGATTGGCTGCGGTTTTGGATCGATTTGGTTGCGAGTCAGTGCTCTTGCAGAGAGACTCCGCCCACACGCTCTTCTGATTGGCTGCGGTTTGGATCGATTTGGTTGCGAGTGCAGTGCTTGCAGAGAGACTCCGCCCACGCTCTTCTGATTGGCTGTGATTTTGGATCGATTTGGTTGCGAGTCAGTGCTTTTGCAGAGAGACTCTGCCCACACGCTCTTCTGATTGGCTGCGGTTTTGGATCAATTTGGTTGCGAGTGCAGTGCTCTTGCCGAGAGACTCCGCCCACATGCTCTTCTGATTGGCTTTGATTTTGGATGGATTTGGTTATGAATGCAGTGCGCTTGCAGAGAGACTCCGCCCACACGCTCTTCTGATTGGTTTTGATTTTGGATGGATTTGGTTATGAATGCAGTGCGCTTGCAGAGAGACTCCGCCCACACGCTCTTCTGATTGGCTGCGGTTTTGGATCGATTTGGTTGCGAGTGCAGTGCGCTTGCAGAGAGACTCCGCCCACACGCTCTTCTGATTGGCTGTGATTTTGGATCGATTTGGTTGCGAGTCAGTGCTTTTGCAGAGAGACTCTGCCCACACGCTCTTCTGATTGGCTGCGGTTTTGGATCAATTTGGTTGCGAGTGCAGTGCTCTTGCCGAGAGACTCCGCCCACATGCTCTTCTGATTGGCTTTGATTTTGGATGGATTTGGTTGCGAGTGCAGTGCTCTTGCCGAGAGACTCCGCCCACACGCTCTTTTGATTGGTTTTGATTTTGGATGGATTTGGTTATGAATGCAGTGCGCTTGCAGAGAGACTCCGCCCACACGCTCTTCTGATTGGCTGCGATTTTTTGGATCGATTTGGTTGCGAGTGCAGTGCGCTTGCAGAGAGACTCCGCCCACACACTCTTCTGATTGGCTGCGGTTTTGGATCGATTTGGTTGCGAGTGCAGTACGCTTGCAGAGAGACTCCGCCCACACGCTCTTCTGATTGGCTGATTTTGGATCGATTTGGTTGCGAGTGCAGTGTGCTTGCAGAGAGACTCCGCCCACACGCTCTTCTGATTGGCTGCGATTTTGGATGGATTTGGTTATGAATGTAGTGTGCTTGCAGAGAGACTCCGCCCACACGCTCTTCTGATTGGCTGTGATTTTGGATCGATTTGGTTATGAATGCAGTGTGCTTGCAGAGAGACTCCGCCCACACGCTCTTCTGATTGGCTGCGATTTTTTTGGATCGATTTGGTTGCGAGTGCAGTGCGCTTGCAGAGAGACTCCTCAACTATGCAGTTGTTTAAGAGATGCAATGTTTTTCTTGTTCTTTCTATAGACATGTTTGGTTTTTATGTACTCTTGTTTGTATAATATGCTTATAATTACCTAGCAGCAACAATCTAATAGGTAAATAGAGATAGATAAAGCAACTGCAACAGTCACATACAGTGGTGAGATGGGAATTTCTCCAAATGGATTCCCACAAATCTGAATGGAAAAACACTCAACCTGAAAATGCTAAGAAAAGATCTCTGTAGTACTCTAGTACGCACACACACCAGCTCAGCAATAATTCTGAAATACTTTTTTTTGGTTGATGCATATATAAATATACCCTACAAACGTTCTCTCATTCACACACACTATGTTTAGCCATTGTTCCTCTCCATCAGTAGTGTGAAGTGCATGAAGCTCCCAGGAGGGATGCTGGACAGTTGCCCTAAACCTCTGGCTTTTCTCTCCCTCTGTATATGTGTGTCCAGGACTGAGCTTGCATTCTGTGGCTTTTTATGGGCATGTTCTATATTTGAGCCGGTGTGTGTCTGTGGCCCGGGTCACGTGACGGCCTGTCACTGGATGAGGAGTGTTTGTGTGGCCTGTAGACCGCAGCTGTTTCTCTCTAATTCTTCTTGTAATTGAGTTGTGCACCATCAAAACGCACCGTTCTGTGACTTCATGAGCAAGATGTTTGTTCTCGGCATAATACTGAGGTCTTTTTTGTCTGTTCAGAGGATATTTATCCTTATTCTAATTGTTGATCATTTTGAATCAATCACGTAAATTATACATTCCAGAGTATATAATGTGTCCAATTATTTATAAAATAGATTTATTTATTTATTTATTTACTTTTAAATTACAATATTCTATTTCATTAAATTATACTTATTTTATTTTATAAAATTAAAATTTTAATTAAGTTACAGTTTTATAATATGTTATTTGAATACATTTTAATTTATTTTTTTTTAAATAATTTAAAATTTATTTTAGGTCCTTTTTTGTATGTTCAGAGGATATTTATCCTGGTTATTTTGAACCTTTTATGTAAATTATACCTAACAGAATTCATACAAGTAATATGTGTCCAATTGTATATAAATAAATATAAATATTTATTTACTTTAAATTAGAATTATTCTATTTTATTAAATTATACTTATTTTATTTTATTAAATTACAATTATATTTTTTAAATTAAATTAAATTACAGATTAATATTATGTTATTTAAATAAATTCTAATTTATATTTAAAATAATTTAAAAAAAAGTTTTGGTTAAAAAATATTAAATTACATTATTTTATTTTATAAAAATACAATTATTTTAAATAAACTAAATTACAGTTTTATAATATGTTATTTGAATAAATTAAAATTTATTTTTTAAAAATAACTTCAAATTTATTTTAAGTCTTTTTTTGTCTTTTCAGAATATTTATCCTGGTCATTTTGAACCTTTTACGTAAATTATACCTGACATAATTAATAAAACTAATATGTATTAAAATATATATAAATAAAAATGTATTTTCTTTTAAATTAGAAGTATTCTATTTTATTAAGTTACACATTTTATTTTATTAAATTACAATTATTTTATTTAAATTAAATTACAGATTAATAATATGTTATTTAAATAAATTACAATTTATTTTAAAAATAATTTTAAATTTTTTTTTTTTTTTGAGGATATTTTTCCATATTTTAATTTGTGGTCAAGTAATATGTGTCCAATTATACATAAATACAATATAGTTTTATTTATGTATTTACAATTATTTAATTTTATTAAAATAAAACAATTTTATTTAAATCAAATGACAAATATTATATTTAAATTAAATTTTATATAATTATATTTAACATTTTATAACATGTTATTTAAATAAATAAAATGATAAAAACAAAATTAGGTCTTTTTTTGTCAGTTCAGAGGATATTTGTCCATATCTTAATTCTTAGACATTTTGAAACTTTTAAATAAATTATACCATCCAGAGTTCCTACAGTATCTAGAGATTAATTAATTTATTATATATAAATGACAATTATTTATTTAAATTACAATTTAAATTATGTAAATGTAATAGTAAAAATAATTGAAATATTTGGGCAAAAATAGCATAGGTTAAGTGCACACTTTAAATGTGAAGCAATCTCACTTTCTCGCGGTGCGATTCATAATCTGCAGAGAAAGCTCTTAGCTCTGGTCTGGCTCCATTCATAGCTCAGAGATAGGCAGGCTATTTCTGTCCCTCTCTTTGGCTGAGCATGATGGGAATGGAAGTTCAGAACGATTCTGCAAAGGTACTTGCTCTCCGGTCAGTGTCTTAACAAGGGTCGTAATGTCAGAGTACGGATGAAAGAGGCGCCTTTGTTCACAGAAATGAAAATCATGCGCATGTTGTTATGGGAGGAATTTATGTAAATAAGGTTTGTCTCTCTCTTTCCTCGCTCTTTATCACTTTCTGTCACACAAACTCGCGCAACGGCAGCCAAACAGCCTCCACAGTTTGACACCACAGACCAATGATGAGTCACAAAACAGTAAATATAGATGAATAAATACACAATGTGCCAGCATACACTGTCTAAATACACACCGTCTGACTTGTTTACTTATCTCTCACTTATTTGACGAGGTTGAAATCAGGTCAACAATGATTTCGAGCACATGAACGAGTCTGACTAAAAACAAGTAGTGGTATTTTTAGTCCGTCGTCTTCATTCTCCCACCGAGCTCTTATGAAACGCACTGAAATGGTGGACATGGCAACTGCTGGAACACAAGCATAAATACAAAAACGTCCATTTAACAAAGGCAACAGTGTGTTCCCTCTCCTCCTTGTTCAGAGGTAAACTGTAAACATCAGTACAGGACCGGGCCTTACAAGGCGAGGGGATCTCCCATCATCACGGGCTGGAATGCCGAGTGGGAGGGAGGTGAAGCTCGCTGGACGTTTCATTGGAAAAAACGGTCCCACTATTAAAAGTCCGCTTGGGTGCCTCTGGCTCGGTGTTTTTCTCTCAAAGCCCAGTGAAATCAAAATTGGAGTTGTGTCGCTTTTACTATCATGCATTTTAGTGCTGATTTAAATCAAACACATTTAAAATCCACACTTTATTTTAAGGCGTAATCATACAAATAAGTACTGAGAAAGATTAATTGAACGCAACCAAAGAGATTATGTGGCAGGAGGAGCGAATAGACTACATGAATTTTGTCTTAAAGGCGACCTATAATGCTCCTTTCACAAGAAGTCTCTGGTGTCTCCAGAATGTGTCTGTGAAGTTTCAGCTCAAAATACCCCACAGATCATTTATTATAGCTTGTCAAATTTGACCCTATTTGGGTGTGAGAAAAAACACACCGTTTTTGTGTGTGTCCCTTTAAATGCAAATGAGCTGCTGCTCCCGGCCCCCTTTCCAGAAGAGGGCGGAGCTTTAACAGCTCACGCTTCAGTCGCTCAACAACAACAAAGCTGGAGAATCTCACGCAGCCAAAATGACGACGGTGTTCAGCCTTACATTGTTCAAACCGGAGTCGACACTGATGGAGAGACTCAGGAAGAAGTTACAACTTTTAGACGTTTCTGAATGGTTAGTGGATAAATTTATGTAGTTGCTGTGGAGTTGATTCAACTCATCCACTAGCATGTGCCGTCATGTTAATCTTTTGTGCAAATCCAGCGTTGAATTGACCCTCGTTTGTGAAGCAGTCTGGTGTAAAATGAACAACACTCTACTACAACAACTCTTCCTCTTCTCTAAAGCAGCCCAACATGGCCTCACCCCCTTTGTTGTGTGTTCTCGGGGGCGGGGTTTATGTAAATTTTAGGGTTTGTGATGTCACTAACCCAGGAAGAAGCTTGTTGTAGTCCCTACCAGCCGTTTCTTGTAGTCCTTTGCATTGAACTTTGAGCGTCGTAACTTTGCAGATGTTGTTTATGCTCAAACAGCAACATTACACACTAACTAAAGTTAAAAAAGTGAAATCATAATCAACCACCCTTTTAAGCCCAAAGTATACTTCATTCGCTAGCGTATGCATACAGTCGAATGCGTAGCCTTTCAAATATATATATATATTTTTTTTTTTTTGAGTAATTTGGTCCGTTTTATGCATCGTACATTTTTTGAACAGACTTACTGCTTGATGCAGTGTTATTTTAGTATCACTAGCTATGTTTTTATTCAAAGTTGCAAATTTAACTAAAATTGAAATTTCGCATAAAACATTTGCTGTGTTCATTCTGATGACAGACTTTGACTCAGGCATTTCAAAACCACCAAACCAACATTTGAGATGCTGTGATGAGGCAAAGTCACGTGAGTTTTCTGTTGCACATCGAGGGATTTATTTGGTAAATCGTAATGTCACGATCATGTTGTTCTTGTTTATTACGATTCTCCCACAATTCTGAATAGACATCTAAACAAAATAACATGTAATTTACTAGAGGTTCTGACAAAATATTGCTGAATGAAATCGGGTTGAAACCCTGGTTTGATGTTCCACAAATGAATCTTAACTTTGATTGATGAACTTTTCCGCTGTTATTCCCCATCAGACAGAGCTGGCCGACCTCCTCAGACCCCTCTCCGAACAGATCCATGAGGTCCAGAGCTTCCGGGAGAAGAACCGCGGCAGCAGCCTGTTCAATCACCTGTCTGCCGTGAGCGAGAGCATCCCGGCTCTGGGCTGGGTGGCTGTGGTGAGCATATCTCTCTGTGGACGGTCACTAATAAGCTGCATACTAACATACAGACTTTTGAGAGCAGCACCAAGTTCAACAAATGGTGGCAAAAGCATCTGATTTGGTTGCACCGGGATATTAACCCTACAAGCAAAAATTGCTTGTAAATCGCTCGTTTTGCTGTTATCACCAAATATTGGATTCAATCTTTTGTAAACTTGTTTTCTTTCAATTAGGACAGGTTTTGTATTTCTTTTTGGAACTGACTGATTGTAGGCCTCATTGATCTGAGCTGATGCACCTCAGTTTCTGAGTGAAAAAGCATTATTTGTGGATGATTTTGTCAGTATTTAACTATTTCTCCGTATTTTATTGAATATTGACAAAATTATGCACAGATTGAAAGAAAACAAGTTGACAAAAAAGATGAAATCCAATATTTGGTGATAATATAGCATAATGAGAGATATACAAGCTATTTTTTGTAGGCCGAGAACACCACATGTGGGGAAAAAATCCCAAAACAGTACAAAAATTATCCAAAAAAAATTGCTGTGTGAGCAAAATCAGTAAGTTTTAGTCCAATGCGATAACATTAACGTTTTCAGAATGACCCGAACACAACAATAAGGGTTAATAATGTTACGTTTCGTCTATTAGAAATGCACATTTGACAGTACTTTGAGTTGGGATGCAGATGTAAATTTGTTTTGTCAACAAAAACAGTGACACCTGTAAAAATTAAAGGGTTAGTTCACTCAGAAATGAAAATAATGTCATTAATTACTCACCCTCGTGTCGTTCCACACCCGTAAGACCTTCGTTAATCTTCGGAACACAAATTAAGATATTTTTGTTGAAATCCGATGACTCAGTGAGGCCTGCATAGCCAGCAATGACATTTCCTCTCTCAAGATCCATTAATGTACTAAAAACATATTTAAATCAGTTCATGACAGTACAGTGGTTCAATATTAATATTATGATGTGACAAGAATATTTTTGGTGTGCCAAAAAAACAAAATAACGACTTATATAGTGATGGCCGATTTCAAAACACTGCTTCAGGAAGCTTCGGAGCGTTATGAATCAGCGTTATGAATCAGCGGTTCGGAGCGCCAAAGTCACGTGATTTCAGCAGTTTTAACGCTCCGAAGCTTCCTGAAGCAGTGTTTTGAAATCGGCCATCACTATATAAGTCGTTATTTCGTTTTTTTTGGCGCACCAAAAATACTCGTCGCTTTATAATATTAATATTGAACCACTGTACTCACATGAACTGATTTAAATATGTTTTTAGTACATTAATGGATCTTGAGAGAGGAAATGTCATTGCTGGCTATGCAGGCCTCACTGAGCCATCGGATTTCATCAAAAATATCTTAATTTGTGCTCTGAAGATGAATGAAGGTGTGGAACAACATGAGGGTGATTAATTAATGACAGAATTTTCATTTTTAGGTGAACTAACCCTTTAACACCACCTCAAAATTAAATATGCTGACTGAGTTGTCTCTACTCTTATTAAAATTAACCATTGGTCTTCCATGCATTTAAAGATCATAACTTGTGGATTCTGTGGTGTTTAATTTGAAAAACAGTAGCGTAAACATACAAATGCACAAAAACTGCTATTGCTTTCTGCCACAATACCATGTTTCGTAGTTAGTGTTACTACAGTTAATGTTGGTGATTTGTGGATTGAAAAGCCAAACTGGATCGTTGTGGCTCAATGTTTCTCCTGTTTTCAGCGCTGTTTTATCTGGCTTTTAAATAACCATTTAGTCGCAGTCTAGAGCAGTGCAAACATATTTAGGTTATATAACTGATCCGGAAAATACCTGTTTTGACTTTTGAGTCTTTGCACATTCAGACTCAGGCATGGTTTGGTGCTAGTGATAAAAGCCCAGCAAATAAACTTCAAACAACATCACATCAGGCATATTTTCCTTGATTGTGACCATCGCTGAGAGGACCACCAAACCGATACTTGAATTTGTATTTGTTTTCTATCATGTAAACTCTTCTGATGTCTTCATGCCGTGGATGGCTGTATCTAATCTCTGTGATGTGAATTTGGACTGAGACAGATCTGGACTCTATCATTTTCTGCTTTAAATTACTGCAGCTGTTTAGAGCAAAGGTTCAGAGCCGCAGTATTAGTGCTTTACTGTTTTTTCTGTGCTTATTATTTAGTTTTTATGAGTACACAAGCTGCTTTGACCATCTTTTGACCCTTTGTTTTCTTGCTTTCTGTCATGCAGTGTCAGAAACCAGGGCCGTACGTGAAGGAGATGAACGACGCCGCAATGTTCTACACCAACAGAGTCCTGAAAGATTACAAAGACACGTTAGTGGATAGTTTTTGTGTTGATTTTGATCAGTTTGATATGTTAACGAGAAAAGACCCTTACAAGTTTATATTTTGATATAAAAAAATTATTCACTTAAAAATGCAATCAAAAGTTCCTTGTTTCTGCTGACCGCAGCGACGGCCGTCATGTGGAGTGGGTGCGTTCCTATCTGAGCATCTGGACTGAACTTCAGAGCTACATCAAGGATCATCACACCACTGGCCTCGTCTGGAGCAAGACTGTGAGTGAGACGGTCACTTGGAAAATGACCTCAACTTGTTTGTGTTCTGGTAGTATAATATAAAGTGTGTTATACAAACGGGAAATCTGTCCTTTTCAAGGAATGTTTTCCATGCTAGATATTGTGTTTCTGTTATAAATTTGGAAAAATTGAAACTACAGTACAGAAAAGCATATTTTCCATTTTTAGTCATGCACAGGCTGGTTGAATGCAGATCAATTTCAGATGATTAATGTATATCTAGATAACCAGTACAGTTAGAGTTATGCATGCCAGATGTGGAAATTCATCCCTTCCAGATAGGGATGCACAACATATTGTACAATAGTTGGAGAATTTTAAATTTATCGGTATTTGTTGATTATGATTTTGTGCATGCTAGTTTCCTCTGTTTTACATTTAGGCCATGTCCACACTAATACATTTTCATTTGAAAACGCATCTTTTTCGCTCCGTTTTGGCCTTCTGTCCACACTGAGGGTACGTTTACACGACAACAATGTACTAAAAATGGAAAAAAAATGTCTTTGTGCAAATGACAACATTTTCAAAACTATCCCTGTTCACATGGATCCGCACAAACGACTAAAAACGCTATACTACGTATGCCAGACAAGTAGGTGGCGATGTCGCTTTGTAAAAGAAAGACTATGTGCCGCCAAACGCACATGCCTAACCACCTTATTTTTACAGTTTACTGCACTTTGATATTCTTCTTGTTATTTCCCTATATATTTACATTTATTCATTTTTATGAATAGCAGCTAATAAATCGGAAGTCTCGCACATTCACAGAAAACACCTTATTTCCATGTTGAAAAATAAGGTGGATAGACTAAAGACGTAATACGCATGTGCATGCCGTCACCGTTTTCACAGATTACACAGAGATGATAACGCTATCGTTCCACTTTGAAACCCGTTTTCAAAAGTTTGCATTTTCAGGCCACCAAAACACTGTTGTTGTGTAAATGAACGGCCAAAACGCATTAAAAATATTTAGTTGAAAACAGTGTCGTGTAAACAGCCCCTGAGGTGCCGTTTTTGTCAAGGAAAACTGAGGTTTCTGAAAACGCCCTTCAAAGTGGATAAATTTGAAAACGGCATTTTCGCGTTGTAGTGTGGATGTTGAAAACGGAGGGGTAACACTTGACTTTACAATAAAGTTCATTAGTTAACATTAGTTAACATGAACTAATAATGAACTACACTTATACAGCATTTATTAATCTTTGTTAATGTTAATTTCAACATTTACTAACACATTATTAAAATCTTGTTAACATTAGTTTCTTTTATCTTTTATGCTCACCAAGGCTGCATTTATCTGATCAAAAATACAGTAAAAAATTTGAAATATTTTTCCAATGTAAAACAGCCGTTTTCTATGTGAATATATAGTAAAGTGTAATTTATTCCTGTGATCAAAGCTGAATTTTCAGCATCATTACTCCAGTCTTCAGTGTCACATGATCCTTCAGAAATCATTCTAATATGATGATCTGCTGCTCAAGAAACATTTCTGATTATTATCAATGTTGAAAACAGTTGTGCTGCTTCAGATTTTTGAGGAACAGATTCTTTAATGATCAAAAATTATCCATTTTTTTTCAGGATTTTTCAAATTTTTTTTACTTTTGGTCACTTTTGGTCAATTTAACAATTGAATGCATCCTTGTTGAATAAAAGTATTAAAAATAATATATATATATATATATATATATATATATATATAAAAATACTTTTATTCAACAAGGATGCATTCAATTGTTAAATATTATTAGTGCTGCATATTATTATTAGTAAAGAGACCATATTTTCCGTTAAAATGCTTGGGGTCAGAAATATATATATATTTAAATCTTTCTGACCCCAAGCATTTTAACGGAAAATATGGTCTGTTTACTAATAATGTGCAGCACTGTATCAGGTTTTAGAAAGTTTAGTTTTAGTCTGAATTTTGTTTTAGTTTCATAACAAAATGGCTTCATGCTACTTTTATGTCTTTGAGAGACTGCACTGAAAAATATTTAGTGTAGAAACACTTTCACTCAGAAATTGCTAGTAAATTTCACAATTAATTACAAAGAAACGGAAAGTAACAGAATTAAATGTAAGATTTTGAAGTAGAAAGACTGAAATAGTGTTTTCATGTAAAACACTCTAATAATCTTGTAAAAAAAAAATGATAGTGTAACACAGTTATAGTAGTTCTGGGACTTTTGGGGATGTTAAATCTTGTCTGTCATGGGCTGAAATTAGTGTGTGTGTGTGTCAGACAGAAACCTGAGAGCCGTCACTGACTGTGTGTGTCAGCTGTCCCTCCCGCCCTGAGTGTGTGTGTGTGTGTGAAGGACTGCATGCTGTGGACAGGTGGTCATCTGGGTCTTTTTGCATGGGGGGTTTACCATAGAAATGCCCCCAACAAAAGCCTAGTGTGTGTCTGGCTCACACACCTGCTCTCACACACACTCCTCGTAATTCAACCTCTCTTCTCATGTAGTCCACATTATACCTCTCCTTTGACTTCATTATATATCCTCACACATCAGACACAAACTCACTGTATTTTCCCGCTTTTCCACTTCCTCTAACAGTTTGTTTAAGCACCTTTACCTCTCTTCACAAGGCGTTGACCTTTAGGGTCAGAGGTCGAGCTGCCCAGCCTATGCTGAACATCAGCACAAGTTTTGGGATTAGAAGTGTGTGTGTTTGAACAAGACAGGAAAAGATGAGTGTGCAACAGTTGTTTGAGCCAGTTTAAGTGGCTTAACCATGTGCAACTGTCAATGGCAGCTGTGCTGACGATGTGAAACAGGCGTAAGTGTGCCGTCAGGGTCACACAACAGCCAAACGCGCTGCGCTGATTGTTCTTTTACTTTAAATGTTGTTAAATAAGATTATCCCAGCTGTGCCAGAAACACATGGGCTGATATGAACTGCTTTTGAAAATCATTGAAAATTTTCTGCTCATTTAGCGAGGCCTGTTTCCTAAAGAGACATTTTACAGCATGTTTTGACTGATATTTATTGTAATATTTAATATTGTAAATACGATAAATAATAAGTTCGGACACACCTACTCACTCGTTATTATTATTATTTGTTTTTTCTTTTCCATATTCCATACTCATATTTTTTTTTACTGGGATTTTACTGTGTGTGTGTATATATATATATATGTTTTTTTTTTACTATATATATATACAGTATATAATATATAATCTCATATATATATGAATCTTGATATAGGGGACTAAATATTGACTATCAATATCTCGACTAAAATGTATCATTTTATTTGTATATATATATACATACATACACCCATATATTCTCTTATTCTGGATATATACATACATATATATATATATATCAAGATTTTGTCCCATATTTGTATATATACACACATATATACAAATATACATACACACACACACACACACACACACATATATGTATATGTATATATATATATATGGGACTAAATATGGGCTATATATAAATATGGGACTAAATCTTGATATATATATACTGTATATCTCACGTATATATGACAATCTTGATATATGGGACTAAATCTTCATAAATAAATAAATATACAGGGTGTAAAGGGAATATATATATATATATATATATATATATATATATATATATATATATATATATATACATACATACACACACACACACACACACAGATGTTTATATATTATAAATATATGTGTATATATACACTACCAGTCAAAAGTTTGGAATTGGTAAGATTTTTAATGTTTTTAAAAGAAGTTTCGTCTGCTCACCAAGGCTGCATTTATTTAATTAAAAATACAGTAAAAACAGTAATATTGTGAAATATTATTACAATTTAAAATAACTGTTTTCTGTTTGAATATATTTTATGAAGTAATTTATTCCTGTGATCAAAGCTGAATTTTCAGCATCATTACTCCAGTCTTCAATGTCACATGATCCTTCAGAAATCATTCTAATATGATGATCTGCTGCTCAAGAAACATTTATTGTGTACAATTGTACAAAATATTTGTGTACAGTATTTTTTTTCAGGATTCTTTGATGAATAGAAAGTTCAAAAGAACAGCATTTATTTGAAATATAATCTTTTGTAACATTATAAATGTCTTTACTGTCACTTTTGATAGATTTAATGCATCCTTGCTGAATAAAAGTATTCATTTCTTTAATTTCTTTAAAAAAAAAAATAAAAGTAAAAATTCTTACTGACCCCAAACTTTTGAACGGTAGTGTATAATGTTACAAAAGCTTTGTATTTCAGATAAATGCTGTTCTTTTGAACTTTCTATTCATCAAGGAATCCTGAAAAAAAAAAAAAGTACACAACTGTTTTCAACATTGATAATAATCATAAATGTTTCTTGAGCAGCAGATCATCATATTAGAATGATTTCTGAAGGATCATGTGACACTGAAGACTGGAGTAATGATGCTGAAAATTCAGCTTTGATCACAGAAATATAAATTACTTCATAAAATATATTCAAACAGAAAACAGTTATTTTAAATAGTAATAATATTTCACAATATTACTGTTTTTACTGTATTTTTAATTAAATAAATGCAGCCTTGGTGAGCAGACGAAACTTCTTTTAAAAACATTAAAAATCTTACCAATTCCAAACTTTTGACTGGTAGTGTGTGTGTATATATATATATATATATATATGGGGCCACCTTGATTTTTGAAATTTTCATTCAGGTTAGCAACACTACAGACTGAATCCGTTGCCTCTTACTCCCCCTACTGGAGCAGGACAGCCATTGCAATGAATTTACCAACGTGTGATTACAGTTCAGTTGCTGTTCCTTCACAAGATATTCAGTCATATCATAAAACAGTATCATAATAAGGTATATATATACTGGGGACTAACTCTGATGTTCTCTACAGGGTCCTGTAGCACCTTCCTCACTGTTCAATGCTTCATCTGATGGTCCATGCCCTCCTCCTCCTCCTCCACCAGGACCTCCTCCAGTGTTCCTGGATAACAGCGCTGCTCCTGACGACACGGCAGCCCAACACTCGGCTCTGTTTGCACAGCTCAACCAGGGCGAGGCCATCACTAAAGGTGGGCAGGAGACCTCCATCGCTCTACAAAAACACTGTACCTCCATCAGAAGTCACATCAGGTGGTGTGTTCTTCCTCCAGGTCTAAAGCATGTGTCTGATGAGCAGAAGACCCATAAGAACCCAAACTTGCGCTCTCAGGGAGAGAGGACACACCAGGATTCTCCGGCCAAACATCCCAGCGCGTCTGTCCGAGCGCCTGCCAAGAAACATTCCCCTGTGCTGGAGCTGGAAGGGAAGAAGTGGAGGGTGGTAGGTGCCTCGGCCCGGCTGACTACTGCACATACTCTGTGTGCATGGAATGTTTTCCACATTTGCCAAAATACTGCAGTACAATTGCAAAAAATACTGTATACCATAATGCAATGCATTCAAATCATTATCCAAAGCCATTTAGTCATTCTCCAACTTGGAAATAAAAATGCAAATAAACAATTTACTTACAAAATAAATGAATAAATAAATTACAGTTTCCAAGATAATGACTAAATGCTGCTTGCTGAATTAAACATGCAGTATATTGAGGTTATGTGGCAATAATGTTGCATACTATTGTTAATACTGTAGCATACTAGAGTTTATATCATACTATTGTTTTAAACATAGAATTTGGCACATTAAGCAGTACATCTATATTATATTATATTATATTACATATTAATAATAATAATTATAACATTAATGATAATAATAATTATTATTATTATTTTTATTATAGTTGGCATAGTGGTTCTTATTATTATTATTATTATTACTACTATTATTATATATTATTATGTTAAATTATTATTATTATTATATATAAGAAGAATACATTCTAATAATAATAATAATTATTATTACTACTATTATAACAATATTATTTTTTATTATTTATAGTTAGCATAGTCGTTATTATTATGTATTTATCTTAATATATAGTATAATACAATATAATATAATATAATATAATTTAATATAATCTAACAATAGTAGTAATAATAATAATAATAATTTTATTATGGTTAGCATAGTGGTTATTATATTATATTAGAATACATAATAATAATAATAATAATAATATTATTATTATTATAGTTAGCATAGTGATTATTATTATTGTTAATACTACTATTGTTATATTTTATTATGTTATTATATATTAAGAAGAATACATAATAATAATAATAATAATAATAATAATAATATTATTATTATTATAGTTAGCATAGTGGTTATTATTATGTATTCTATAACAATATAATATAATAATATAATAGTATAATATAACAATAGTAGCAATAATAATAATAATAATAATAACCAATACACTAACTATATTATTATTATTATATTTAGCATAGTGGTTATTGTTATTGTTATTATAAATATTTATTATAATTATTATAGTTAGCATAGTGGTTATTATCATTACTACTATTATTATATTATATTATATTATTATATGTTATAGTATATTATATATTTAGAAGAATGAATACATTATTATTATTATAATTATTATAATAAATTATAATAGTAATAAAGTAAATTATTATTACTATTATACCATTTTCTCAATAGAAAGATATTTAGCAGAGCCTTAACATTTTATAGAAAATAATAATTCTCAGTGGCACAGGACACATTTGAAAGTGGACGAGATTCATCAAGCCATAGATCATCAAAAAATAATGATTATCTCCCAAAAAGTGTGTTGGATGAATGTAGAAATGTATTAAAATAGTGACACTTGTAATCCAGACTCGCGTTCCCTGCGCGTATAGAGATATTCTATAGCTGTAGCATCACCACACGTGTGTTCAGTGGATCGGTTGTGTGTATTTGGCCTACAGGAGTACCAGGATCAGTCTCGTGACCTGCTGATAGAGGAGACGGAGCTCAGACAGGTGGTTTATGTCTTCAGCTGTAACAGCTCCACACTCCAGATCAAAGGCAAAGTCAACTCCATCATAGTGGGTAAGAGGAGCTCCTCCAAACACCAGCTGCTCTCATTCAGTAACGTTATCTTCTCCTCACACACCACGCCTGGCTAATGTGTGTCTCTCCTCGCAGATAACTGTAAGAAGCTCGGACTCGTGTTTGACAATGCGGTGGGCATCGTTGAGATCATCAACTCCAGAGACGTTCAACTTCAGGTTAGATGGAAACATTTGTGCATAACAAGTGACAGGCTGAAGTGAGAGTGATCTGCACTCAGGGTTGTTATTGTATAATAATGCATGTGTGTGAATTATGATCGTAACTGCGAGAATCAATCCTTGTCAACACAACTATGAATGTTAAATAGCGTTGTGCTTTGCATATGTTGATTTTGAAGAGACAAATTCATCAACCACAGTTCAAAATTCTAGTGTTATAAACAGAGTTGGGGAGTAACGGAATACATGTAACGGCGTTACGTAATCAGGATACAAATTCATTATAGTTACGTCAAAAAACGTAGTAATCAGATTACAGTTACATTTTGAAAAAAGGGGGGATACTATCAGGATTACAATCGTTTCATTTAAAACTAAATAAATCATTATTTTGCCATAATAACACATTTTAAGCGCTGTATTTCCTGGTTCTGTTGCCAGTGATGACTCACGTGAGCCACCCGCTGGTGCACACGCAAATAACACCCGTCTACAGTCTCCTCAGACGCAGATTGAACAACTGCTGCTAGTTGAAACGATGCTGCCTGCGGGAAAAAACGCTTTCAATTCATGGAAATTTCGCTGCTATATTGTTTCCAAAGATGAAAATGCAAACAACATGGATGTACAGTGCAAACTCTGCCTTCCAGCTACAAAAACATTTTCTTTATCAAAGGACTAAAAAATAATCTGTAATACCATACTGTAGCCACTAGATGTCTGAATAGCCCTTTATATATATATATATATATATATATATATATTTAGGGCTGTGTATTCCCAAGTTGTGGAAATGAGACATGATTGCTTCGTTTTAATAGGTTTTAAAAGTAACCAAAATGCTAAACATTAGAATTAAAGCAGAAAAAACATGTTTGATCCGAGCTTGTTCAGTTTATGATCTGATGTGACTTATATTTTTAAGCTCTAAACAACAACAACAACAACAACGATAATAATATTGCAATAGATAATTTATCCGATTTGTAAAATATTTTTATTGTTGAGACCCATTCAAAAGTATGGAACGTGTAACATTTAAAAACTTGCAGAAATAATTCAAATTAAATTTAAAAATGCAATTTATTTAGAGTAAAGTTATATAGGTTATATATATATATATAACCTTGAAGTAATCCAAAAGTAATCAGATTACATTACTTTTATATTGTGGTACTTACTGAATACTTTTTTAATGAAGTAATTTGTAACTGTAATGGAATATATTTTTAAAGTAACCCTCCCAAGCCTGGTTATAAATATAAATTTATATTTTTGTTCAGCAAAGACTGTTTATAATAATCATAAATGTTTCTTGAGCAGCAGATCATCATATTAGAATGATTTCTGAAGGATCATGTGACACTGAAGACTGGAGTAATGATGCTGAAAATTCAGCTTTGATCACAGGATATAAATTACACTTTATTCACATAGAAAAGCTATTTTAAATTGAAATAATATTTCACAATATTACTGTTTTTACTGTATCAAATAAATGCAGACTTGGACTACAAATTGAGCTGCTCGATTGTGTCACCCTTATATATTTTGTCGCCTTATGAACAACACATAATAAAACTTGTTTTTGGTCTCTCAGGTAATGGGAAAAGTTCCTACAATTTCCATTAACAAGACCGAAGGCTGCCATGTTTACTTGAGCAAGGATTCACTCGACTGTGAGATTGTCAGTGCCAAGAGCTCAGAGATGAACATCCTGGTTCCTGAGGGAGAAGATGATTATGTGAGTGTGTTTACACTGGAAATAGTCTTGATGTTGTTTTTGTGCTCTACTAGAACAGGTTTTCCTGCTTGAATGTTGATTATTTTCCTCATATTCTCCATTGTTCAGCTCCTCTCTTCCCAGTCTGTCAGTAACGCTCTGTTTAGTTTCTGTCTCTATGAAGCCCCTCCTTCTGAAAAGCACAATGTGCTCTGATTGGTCGACTGGAGCGGTGTGTTGTGATTGGTGTTTGGGAAATGTCCCGCCCCTTTCCATAACCGCCAGTTTCAACACACTACTAACTAACTCAACCAGGCCCCGCCCCTTTATTCTGCATATTAATTATTTAAATGAGGAATATTGTGAAGAAGACTCAAGATGGAGGCGTTTCAGGGAGTTCAGAAACACTGATATAGAGAATAACTCCCAGCTTTTTCATGCTCAAACAGCTAAAGAAAGATTTAAAAAGAATAATATGTTGGAATTATTGCTGAATCATTGTTAATGCATTATTATTTGACTAATATCTTCTCACATATTCAACAGAGAGAGTTTCCAGTTCCAGAGCAGTTTAAAACGGTTTGGGACGGATCCAGTCTGGTGACAGAGCCCACAAAGATTGCTGGTTGATTCTTTTCCGGCTCGTCATCTCTTTCCACCTACCCAGAATTCTTCATGCACTTTCACTGGATCGCTCTGTTAGCTCAAACGTAAGAATTCATACATTGTGAGTTGTAGTTTTAGGGTCAGAAAATTCAGATTAAGAGCAAAATATAAACAAACACTTTAAACAAATCACTGTTAGATATGTTTCTCCTTAAATTAAGCAGCAATAAAAATGCATTATTATTATTACATATTATGTATTACATAAATTATTATACAGCATTATGTGTGAATATGGGAATTTTTCAGTCAACAACTCAAAGTACTAAAACAGTAAAAAAAAAAAAAAATTTGTTGCATGAAATAAAATATATATATATAAAAAGGATTTTATTTCAGCTAGTTGCCAATTTCTTATTTTCATTTAGTTTAACTTTATGTACTAAAATATTACTAAAATATATTAATAAAACTATATAGACTAAAATTAAAACAGAAAATAAAAAATAACATTCAAAATATTAATAAAACCTATAATAGTATCTGAATTATAAGTATTTTTCATCATTTTTTCTCTAATTTTAAGCAATTTATTAATGTTTAATTTTTTAGTACTTTGTGTTGGTGTCATAAATTCTCATGTTAAATACCATTTAGTAATATAGCTCAAATATTTTTCAGTATATTTCAGTCTTCATACCAGACCTCTGTGTTTTGTGCCGTCACATGTGACATTTCCTTCCGTTTACAGATCCCAGGCTCAATTCATAACATTTTTCTTCTGCAAAAAACATGTTTATTTGGCAACGTAAACATGTGCAGTCATGGGTCAATCGATATTTTACAATCAAATCTCTTTTTATTTTACGAGTGCGATGATAACTGGTCTTAGTTCTGCAAATGAATGAGTGCCTTTGGGGATATTTTTATAAGGTTTTATATTATTTTAATATAGTTCAAAATAACATTGCTTAATTTGAATCATAATCTCAGACCGTCTATTTCTGAAATGGACTCCTGTACGTTTGTACTGATGGGCACCATGTCAAACTTCATTTGTCCTAAATTGTTTCCTAGCTGGGTCATAAATTTACATGCTTTAAATGTTTGTTCAACAGGAAGGTCGTTTTGAATGTATGCCAACATGTGTTAATATGTAGCATTCTTCAGTCCTTAAAAGGGAATCATGGTACATTTGCTCGGTCAGTAAATGGTCCACATTTAATAAACATAAAATGCACATTTATAAATGATGCATAAACACAGTAGAACGTGTACACTGTACTTTACCAAAGTATTTTCACATGAATTTAATCAAATAAAGTAATTGTGCAACTGTTACACTGTTATTTGTATTTTTACCGTCTCCTGAATAAACTTTACAACTTTAGTTGTTCTAGAGCAAGAGTTTTAAAGGGTTAGTTCACCCAAAAATGACATTTCAGTCATTAATTACTCACCCTCATGCCGTTCCACACCCGTAAGACCTTCATTCATCTTCAGAACACAAAATATGATATTTTTGATGAAATCCAATGGCTCAGTGAGGTCTGCATTGACAGCAAGAAAGCTGCTTAAGACATATTTAAAACAGTCATGTGACTACAGTGGTTCAAAAAAACAAAATAGCGACTTTATTCAACAATATCTAGTGATGGGCGATTTTAAAACACTGCTTCATGAAGCTTTACGAATCTTTTGTTTCGAATCAGTGGTTCAAAGTCACGAGATTTCAGTAAACGAGGCTTCGTTACATCATAAGTGTTTCGAAATTTCAATAGTTCACGTGACTTTGGCAGTTTGATACACACTCCGAACCGCTGATTCGAAACAAAAGATTCGTAAAGCTTCATGAAGCAGTGTTTTGAAATCGCCCATCACTAGATATTGTTGAATAAAGTCGTTATTTTGTTTTTTTGGTGCACAAAAAGTATTCTCATCGCTTCATAACATTAAGGTTGAACCACTTTGATGAATAGAAAGTTCAAAAGAACAGCATTTATTTGAAATATAATCATTTGTAACATTATAAATGTCTTTACTGTCACTTTTAATCGATTTAATGCATCCTTGCTGAATAAAAGTATTAATTTCTTTAATTTCTTTTCAAAAAATAAAAATAAAAATTCTTACTGACCTCAAACTTTTGAACGGTAGTGTATAATGTTACAAAAGCTTTGTATTTCAGATAAATGCTGTTCTTTTGAACTTTCTATTCATCAAGGAATCCTCAACATTGATAATAATCATAAATGTTTCTTGAGCAGCAGATCATCATATTAGAATGATTTCTGAAGGATCATGTGACACTGAAGACTGGAGTAATGATGCTGAAAATTCAGCTTTGATCACAGGAATAAATTACTTTATAAAATATATTCAAACAGAAAACAGTTATTTTAAATTGTAATAATATTTCACAATATTACTGTTTTTACTGTATTTTTAATTAAATAAATGCAGCCTTGGTGAGCAGACGAAACTTCTTTTAAAAACATTAAAAATCTTACCGTGTCCAAACTTTTGACCAGTAGTGTAAATACTTCCTTTATGTTTTAGGAAGGGGGTTTGAAATCTGAGAGACCTTAATGTATTAATTATGAATGCATGAAAAAAGCATAATTTGTCAGCATATGGCTCTTTAGTGAAACTCATAGATTCTTTCCCTGACATTAAACACAAACTTGGCAAACAAGAACAGAATGTGAAGTATTCACCTTGCTCCATGCTGGTAATCTAAAGCAATACAAAACATAAATTCACTTAAAAGTGATAGAGCTTATGTTTATTAATGTGACACACCATTCAAAATATAGACACTGAATGTAATTCATCAAATAAATGCTTCTTGCATGGCGCATTCTGCCATCTGCTGGCCAACAGGAGTCATTGCATGATTTCTGGCTTTATTTGCTTTTAATGTAACTTAAATTTTCAAGTAATGTCATTGCTCATGTTTTCATCACTTAAAAAGCTTCAAAATAATAATAAAACGAATTAAACTCCTGTGTTTTTGTGGTAATTCTCATGTGTTTAATGCTTGATGACCATGTTTCCCTCTGAGTCCTGAGTGAAAAGCATCTCTGATTCGTCTTCCTCCTCTACAGAAGAGTCAGACGGAGTATTGCTGTAATCCTTGTCTTTCAGCGTCTGCTGGTCACGATGAGCGATCACACAGAAACCCTCCGAGTCCTGCGTGAACAAGGCAGCCAGAGTTTCTCCAGCCGTCTCTGCGCTCGCGCGCTTTTTGGGGGAAAGTGTGTATTTCTCCTTCAACCTGCAGCCCTTAGCTGGACTGGAAATTAGTTGGCGTTTAAAAGGAGACGATGAGGGCCAGCTGTTCTCTTTTCCCATCCGTTTCACGGGTGACGCCTTCGTTTTGCGCTCAGAAACTGCAAAAGCGCTCGATCTTCTGTGGTTTTCATTGACAGGTCTCGAAGTTAAGACGGAGCCTGTGGATTTCTGATCCATGTCTTTAGGACTCGCTTTGGAGGGCTTCTGGGACGCCCTATGAAAGAAAGTCTGTGTTTCAGGAACTGTTTGATTTGGATTCTCCTTTACAGCTTCTTTTTTCCAGTATTCTTGTGTCTCGAACACATTTTGGTCTGTGTAATGGGAAACATGTCTCCTTTTCTCAGGCGGTTCTTCTTCCTCTGACTCTCCGCATATTAAATGGAGGAAGTGCTGCTCTGCTGACAATCCTTCACAATCTCTGTCCCAGTCCTGCAGGTCCACCTCAGATGATTGACAGGTTGAGTCTGAAGTCCTGCTGTGTTTCCGTTTGGCTCCGGTGTGTGTCGATCCAGCGAGAGCCGCGCTCCGGTTCGGATCTGAGCACAGAAATACAGCTTTAACAGTTTATTGTTACATTAAAGTGTTATTACAGTATCATTGAGATACTATTATAGTTTTTATTAATATTTTGAATTAGTTTTTATTTTTATATTTTCCATTTTAATTTTAGTTAAACTTTTAGTGATTCTGTTGTGTTTTTGTAATTTTTATAAGTTTTTTTTATAATTATGTCTATGTAGTTTTTAAGATTTTTTATTTCAGTTTTATTTATTTAGTTGAACTAAATGAAAATGAGAATTATTTCAGGAACTAGCTAAGTTAATTATTTTTAAGTTTCAGTTAATTATAACTGTTGTATATATACACACACACACACACACTTAAACACTAACTCACACACACTAACTCACACACACAGACAATTACACACACTCAAACACACTAACACACACACACAGACTCACACAGATATAAACACTCACATACATACACACACACACACACTCTCATATACATGCAGACACACTCACATACAAACACACACAAACACACACTCTCACACACACACACACTCTCTCACACACACTCTCTCACACATACACACACTGACTCTCTATCACACACACACACACACTCTCTCTCACACACACACACACACTCAATCTCTCTCTCACACTCACACACTCTCTCACACACAGACACACACACACACACACACTCTCACACATACATACACACACACACACACACTCTCACACATTCACACACAGACACACTCACATACACTCTCTCTCACACAGACACACACTGACTCTCTAACACACACACACACACACTCTCTCTCTCACACACAGACACACACACACATACACAGACACACTCTCTCTCTCACACATACACACATACACACACACACAGACACAGACACACTCACATACACTCTCTCTCACACACACACTCTCTCTCTCACACACACACACTCTCTCTCACACACACACACACACACACACTCTCTCACACACACACACACTCTCACACACACACACACACACACACACACACACACACACACACACACTCTCTCTCTCACACACACTCTCTCTCTCACACACACACACTCTCTCTCACACACACACACACACTCTCTCTCACACACAGACACACTCTCTCACACACAGACACAGACACACTCTCTCACACATACATACACACACACACACACACTCTCACACACACACACACACTCTCTCTCTCACACACACACACACACTCTCTCTCACACACACACACTCTCTCACACACAGACACAGACACACTCTCTCACACATACACACACACACACTCACATACACTCTCTCTCACACACAGACACACTCTCTCACACACAGACACAGACACACTCTCTCACACACAGACACAGACACACTCTCTCACACATACACACACACACACACACTCTCACACACACACACACACACACTCTCTCTCACACACACACTCTCTCTCTCTCACACACACACTCTCTCTCTCACACACACACACTCTCTCTCACACACACACACTCTCTCACACAGACACAGACACACTCTCTCTCTACACATACATACACACACACACTCTCATACACTCTCTCTCACACACACACACACACACTCATATACACACACAGACACATTTACATACACTCTCTCTCTCACACACACCCACACTGACTCTCTCTCACTCACACACACACACACACACACACACAGACAGACACACACACTCTCTCTCACACACACACACACACACACACACACACAGACAGACACTCTCTCTCTCTCACACAGACACACAGACAGACAGACACACACGCTCTCTCTCAGACACAGACACACACACTCACATACACATATATGTGTGTTAAATAATATTAATGGTTTATATTAAAGAGAACAGTTCAGTAACACATAATCTGTTACAATATGAAACAGCTCTGGGATTTCTTACCTCTGGATTTGGGAGAAAAGAAGGACGATATGGTGCTTTGTCTCGTGACAGGCATGTTGAGTTTGGTCTGAGTGAAGCTCAGGTTCACGGCCACACTGTATCCTGATCTCGCGAGAGGATTCAGCAGTCTGGATACTGGACGGGTCAACTGTTTCTGAAAACAAAGAGTTGAAAACTGTTTTTTTTTGTAGGAAATATACTTTAAATACACTTGAAATAACATAGACATGGTATAATAGAATATATTTAATTATTTTACCCGCTGTTTCTTTTCTTTTAACTCTTTTGTGTCGAGCCATATCCCGCACTCCTCTTCTTCAGCAGCTTTCACTTTAGTGCTCTTGGTGGACTTCATTGTTTACAAATCTCTCACACTCAAATAATCAGACGCGGGTTATATGAGGAACAGATAGTTCGCTAACAATCTCATAATAAACTGAGGTAATAACTGATAATGTTTAGAACGTCATATTTTAGTTATTTTAGATAAAGCTCCTCGAGATTCTCTGTTCACTGCAGCTTTAATCATTCCCGCGCGCGTATTCAAAGGGACTCTCGGGTTGCCAAGTATTCTCAAGAATCACTGACACTTCAGTGTTTTTATTAATAGCACTGGTTATAATAATGAAGGTGATTATCTTTCAATGATATATAATGTATTATATAAAACAGTTATCATACTATAAAGTAGTTGTATTTCATAACGGAGTTAATAAACCGCGGTTTATTTACTAGCGTGGAAATATTAAAGGGATTTGGCAACCCTCACCATGAAATGCTAGTTTTCCTCGAATGTTAAATTGAATAAATAATTATTATTTATTTATTTATTATTTATTCTATTTATTAATTAAATAGAATGTATATTATTTGCATAAGCATTTTTTTGTAATAAAGAAAAAGACTAAATAATACAGGATGTTACGAAATCATCCGGCGACGTCACGTCAGTTTGCAACAGTGGTGACGTCAAAACAAGGGTGAGTGAATTCTTCTTTTCCTGGTGCGTTTTTGCTAAGAAGAAACACTTTATTGTTTTAATAATATGTAATTTCATAATCACATTAACGTTATATAGTTATATAAGGTGCGAATTAGTTAAAGACACTTTCAGCGGGACGAAAGCTAAATCGTAGCTAGCTAGCATCGCTCAGGAAATAAACAAAACAAAATGAGCTCGTTAAATGTCTAAAATCTAAACACGTTGTCTGTTAGTCTCTAAGTTTTAACTGTATTTCCTTAGCCACACTGTCTGAATGAGATCAGATCAGTACATTTGATAAGCATTCACTGTATATCATTCATTCCTTTGAGAAAAGCACTGACTCGAGGCTAAACCGAACATAATGATCTTACTGTCTCTTTAATTGTTTTGTAGTTGATCATGTTTCATGGAATACCTGCTTCTGGAGTGATGGGAGGAGGTGAGTGAGAGAAAATGAGTCTCTAAAACAATCTAAGCATCTCATTCTTCTTTTTTTTCTCTCTCATATCAGATTTTACATCTCTGTTTTCCTCTTCCTTAACTTAACTAGCTCCTGCCAACAAGCCAGAACTGTATGAGGTAAAAATAGTACATTTTGTGAACTATTTATAATAATGCACTCATCTGTCAGTATTCATCTTTAAATGAGTGTCTTTGTCTGTTACAGGAAGTGAAATTGTACAAAAATGCCAGAGAAAGGGAAAAGTGAGTTAACTGACATCATATTGTTCAGCTGAGGCTATTTTGAGCTTCTTTATTTATTTGTTTTATTAATTGAAGAATGAGTTGAATGCTGATTAAGTGATTGGGTTTTATTTAATGTCCTTTTTATTTCGTTTTGAAAGGTATGACAACATGGCAGAGTTGTTTGCTGTGGTCAAAACACTCCAGGCGCTGGAAAAAGCTTACATTAAGGACTGCGTGACCCCAAACGAGTGAGTTTTGTTTGTGCAAAATGTCATGATTTAAGGTATGGTCACATTTCCCATAGTTCAGCGAATTTTCTCAGTCAAAATCCAGTCCTATCCATGCTATCAGGAATTTTGCAAGAGACAATGGTCCGTTTTTGCTTGTGAAATTTGGCTGATGTGACCCCACCTTTATTGATACAGTATCTGTCCATATATTATAAACAATCGCTTTGTTTTTGCAGATACACAGGAGCTTGCTCAAGATTGCTTGTCCAGTACAAGGCTGCTTTCAAACAAGTCCAGGGATCAGATGTGGGCTCCATTGATGACTTTTGTCGGAAATACAGGGTATAGCTTATTTTACTAAGAAGTAACTCTTTGTTTCTTTTGTATCTTTGGTTAGTGATGTATTGGTCCAGTATGGAAGCTTGTTTCCTCCACAAAATAAAAAATAAAAAAGGTAGTTGTGACTTTTTATCTCGCAATTCTGACTTTTATTCTCAGAATTGTGAGATATAAACTCACAATTGTGTGTTATTATGTGCAATTGTAAGGGGAAAAAAAACTGACGTGTTTTTTCTTAGAATTGCAATCTCACAGAATTGTTTATCTCACAATTCTGAATTTATAACTCACAATTGCATGTTTAAAAAGTCAAAATTATGATATAAAGTGAGAATTCTGACTTTATAACTCGCAATTCTGACTTTATATCACGCAATTCTGACTTTATATGTAATTCTGACTTTATAACTCGCAATTCTGACTTTATATCTCAATTCTGACTTTATATCACTCAATTCTGACTTTATATCTCACAATTCTGACTTTATATCTCTCAATTCTGACTTTATATCTCACAATTCTGACTTTATATCTCAATTCTGACTTTATATCTCGCAATTCTGACTTTTTATCTCAATTCTGACTTTATATCTCGCAATTGCGAGTTAAAGGAATTGTGAGATAAAAAGTCGCAATTACCTTTATTTTTTTTAATTTAGTGGTGGAAACAAGTTTCCATAGTCTAGTGCGCTACATATTAAGAATTTTCGGTGACACTTCAGTATGGGGAACACGTATTCACTATTAACTACAACTTTTGCCTCAATAAACTCCTAATTTACTGCTAATTAAGGTAGTTTTTGTAGCATTTAAATTAAGGCACTGATAGATTTAAGCGATGCAGAATATGGTCATGCAGAATAAGGCACTAATATGTGCTTTATAAGTACTATTAAACAATCAAAATACTAGTAATATGCAAGCTAATAAGCACCTAGTTAAAAGTGAGAATTGAACACTAAAAAAAGTGTTAGCGAATTTGCTTTTTAATATTTTTCCCTTGTGTCTTTGGCAGCTGGACTGTCCGCTGGCTATGGAGAGGATCAAAGAGGATCGACCAATCACCATTAAGGATGACAAGGGCAACCTGAATCGCTGCATTGCAGACATTGTTTCTGTATGTATCTTGAACTCTTAATGCAGCCTAGAATGAATAGCTCTTCTTGAGTTAATGCCACATCGATTGAGCACAGAGGATTCCTTCTTATTCCAGCAGCTGCATTAAGTAGATTTATTTGCTCAGACTAGAAGAAATCATGCCAAATATAATTAGTCACAGTGCTTCACTGTAGAGTATGTGGTGCACTGAGCTCCTGTTAAAGTAAATACTTAGCATTGATAATAAGTGGCAAGATCTGCTTCTATACCATTTTTAATCTTTGTGTTTTCTTCCATTCAGCTCTTTATCACAGTGATGGACAAACTTCGGCTTGAGATTCGTGCCATGGATGAGGTAGTCATTTGACAGGCTACATTAGCTTAATTAGATTAGCACAATGCTATTAAGTTTCCCTGATTTTAAGCTTTGATTAAATGAGTGAGAATATTGTTTTATAGATCCAGCCTGACCTGAGGGAGCTCATGGAGACCATGAACAGGATGAGCAACATGCCTCCAGATTCAGAGGCCAAAGACAAAGTCAGCCTCTGGTAAGTTTAGATTCATTTTAGGGATTAATACTTTTATTCAGCAAAGATGCATCAAATTAATCAAAAGCAACAGTAAAGACATTAATAATGTTTCAAAGGATTTCTATGTCAATTAAATTCATCAAAGAATCCTGAAAAAAATAGATGTATTACAGTTTCCACAAAAATATTATGCAGTTTTCAACATTGATGATAATCATAAATGTTTCTTGAGCAGCAGATCATCATATTAGAATGATTTCTGAAGGATCATGTGACACTGAAGACTGGAGTAATGATGCTAAAATTCTAGAATAAATTACATTTTACAATATATTCAAATAAAAGTTGTTTTAAATTGTAATAAACTGTACTTACTGAATTTAAGCAAATAATTCCAGCCTTGGTGAGCAATAACAGATACAAAAACATTAAAATCATACTGACCCTACACTTTTCAGTGGTAGTGTACATGATTCAAAATCCAAATTTTGACTTTTAAATCATTCATTTAGTCTTCAAGAATTTATACTTCAGCTTTATGTGATCAGTCACATTATAAATAAAATAGCTAAAATCAACTAGATGAAACTGCCTGAATCCAATCATAAAGTCTAAACTAAATGTTTGAGTATCTTTGCACTTTAACAGCAGCACTCACCGTCTCGTTGTTCTTCCTCACAGGTTAACCACACTAAGCAGCATGTCCGCGTCTGATGAGCTGGATGACTCGCAGGTTCGCCAGATGCTGTTCGACCTGGAGTCCGCCTACAACGCCTTTAATCGTTTCTTGCACTCGTCTTAAATGCTTCTTCCCTTCCCTGTTTTTCACCAGCTTTTTATCAAACACAGTGTTAAATTAACACTGCCAGTGTTTACATAATCCATATGGATTATATAAACGCTGGCGATGTTAATTTAACACTGGGGGTTTTGCTCTGAACCTTCGTTTCACTTTCCCTATTTTGTCTCTGTGTCTTAAATGTTAGATTCGTTAGATTTCAATGTAAGAACCTCATATTCAATTAGAGTACTGTTTACTAAGGCTTGTGTTGTTTACTAATACAAGTAGGATTATGTTCACAGATTTGTTCTCTTTCAAAAGCGATAGTTTTTTTTTTTTTTTAATATAAAGAGTTGTTTTTTCTATCACATGGTCGTCTGAAAGTGTTTTCTAGAATGACCTGATCATTAGGCTGGCAATAGCGAATACAGAGAGGGCAGTATAGGGAGTATATTATAGGGAAAATATGCTGACCTCTATTAATATACATATTAAACAACATGAATTGATGGTTTATGGATCTCATAATATATTATAGAGCAAGGTTTGATACTGAATTCTCAGTACTGCATTTTATTTTAAATGTATAATACCTTTTCTCCTTTCTCCAGCTTTTTTCTCTCTCTCCAGTATTTAAATGAGATTATTTTAATTGCACTCATTCATTTACAGTACTCTTGATAATCTTGACTTTTATAACTGAGCTTGATTAAGAACTTGGTGTACTCTTTCCTTGGCATGGTGTTGGTTTAGTTCACTTCATTATGTAATAAGTCATATTTATTAAATGACCATTGTAAATAAAATAGTTTTGAAATAAACCACATAACTTTCAAAAACAATCTGCCCAGTTGTATGTGTGATGATGATGTGTGCAAATAATCATATTAAATCATTTCCTTTGGTTGGACTATCTCCAATAATGATATCTACCATATAGTGTAAATAAAATGGATGACGCGTCTCTATTTTATTCCGCTGTAGAAAAATGAAAAACAGGCTGCGTCCGAAATTACATACTCTTTTCAATAAGTAATTACTTCATTATCGCTTAAAAATACGATCTATATAGTATGAATGTGTGTAGTATGAACGTAATCCAGACGTATGACATTCGCCATGTTGTTACTGTCACGTGACCTACCAGGGTCAGTTGTGTCACTTCACTGTCTTTCACAAATCCTCTACATGTGGTAAAGTAACTGTGCAGCACACTTCAGAATCAGTGTTTGCCAAGTCAAGCCAAAGGCTACTTTTATGCTGTTGACGCGGGTTGGTTTAAGCGACCCCAAATAACATGATATTTTGCCCCTGGAATGCGGACTTTACCAGGGGAACCCTGCCAAAAACGCAGATTTTATACCCCGGAACGCGATTTTTTCCGTGGGACCCCCCCTGAAATGCGATTGGGCTAGTTTTGAGTAGCAATTGGGCGGGTTTTGTTTTGAAAACCTGGCAACCCTTTTCAGAAACTCTCATGTCGAAGTAGGTCATCCATACTTTTCGCCTACTCTTTTATGAGTACTGTAAATTTACATACTTCTTTAGTCACAAACTGTTTTTCGCCTAGTATATAGTAGGGAAGTATGCGATGCAGCCTGTGTTTTCATTGCCATCCATTGTATCACTTATAATTTTCCACTGCTCATATTTTCTGGAGTTTTTTTGTCTACTCAGATGTCTTGGAAAGATATTTTTGCAGTGTTTCGTTAGCAGAACAATCCAAAAAACACATTAAATAACAGTACAACCCACTGAAGAGACGTCTATCCCTCACAGCCTCGCTTTCATTCCCGACTGTTAAAAATCAAAGATGGCGCTGCTGTGAATGAGGTCTATTAAAGATTTTCCCGCGCAGATTTCGCAACAGGTTAAAAAGTTGGTCGAGCTCAGGGTTGCCAGGTTTTAACAACAAAACCCGCCCAATTGCTACTCAAATCTAGCCCAAAACTAGCCTAATCGTGTTTCAGGAGAGTCCCATGGTAAAAATCGCGGTCCGGGGGCTAAAATCCGCGTTTTTTGCGAGGTTCCTCTACTAAAATTCGCATTCCAGGGACTAAATATCATGTTATTTGGGGTCGCTTCAGCCTGCGGACATGAAAAACAACCCGTGGCAACAATGTAAAAGTAGCCCAATTTCGCGGGAAAACCGCGGACTTGGCAACACTGGTCGAGCTGCTTGATTTGAAACGGACTTCTGTTACGACCCTTTTCGCCGATATTTCGCTAATCACGTGACCTCCAGAAAACGTGCGGCTCCTTTAAGAGATCGCGTCCTGTGCATAGTTGCGTCTCCACGGTGACAAACAATTACAAACCAAGTGATGCTTATCTTTAGCAGGCCATCGATTCTCTATGAGCGACCACAGATATCAGTGGTGAAGACATAAACACTCAACAGGTCGGGTTTAGAGTTTATGTAACTCAGTTTAAATGTTTGTATTGTCAATAGTGATTTAGATTAATGCGTATTTATATTTTTTGTATTCGGCATATCACTTTGGAAAAGTTCACTCCTAGATAATCGAGTGAATTCTTAAGATCTTAACAAGTTTTCGTTTATTAAATATATACTGGGGCAATCCTGCATTCCTCAAACAGCCAGGATTTTATTCCTGCCATGATCAAAACATCTTAAGTTGTAAAACAGGTAAAATGAACATCACAGAGGTGGAAGAACACATCAGCTTGAAGTATGAAATCAAGAGAAGACTTGGAAAAGGGGTAAGTTGATTATTCTGTGTTTTTAAAACGTGCTAAGATCAAAACTGAGTTATATAATAGCATCTAACTAGGGTTATGTAGGTTATTTGCTGCTTTGTGGACAATAATTAGTATTAAATATTAAAAATTAAATATCATAGGTTATTGTTTCTATCATTTAACTAACTAAACATATGGTTTATGATTTATTTAAATGGTGACTGATGCTTCTGTTTATACTTTCAAGGAATTAAAAATGAGTGTGCAATGAGAGTTTAATGACAACCCTTCCAAATTAATTTATATATGGTCTGTTTTCCTTCAATCAGCTGTTTTATTACAGTCTACTCTCAAATCCGTTTCTCACAGGCATATGGAATTGTTTGGAAGGCTGTGGACAGAAAAACAGGAGAGATTGTCGCTGTGAAGAAAATCTTTGATGCTTTTAGGAATCGAACAGATGCTCAGGTTAGAGACAAGAGAGAATTTACTAGATTTTACATTGTATTATAGTACTGTTCTATGTGTGAATAGGTGAAGGTACAGTTAATAATTGTTAAAAAATGGTTAAATTTCACATTTCTTCTGCCATTTTCCCATAGAGAACCTTCAGGGAAATTATGCTCCTCCAGGTAAGAATATATTTCCAGAACTTGGAATCCAAATTTGTTTGAATCCATATTATTCACACTAGAAAAAGTCTCTTCTGCTCACCAAGGCTGCATTTATTTGATCAAAAATACATTAAAAATTGTGAAATATTTTTACAGTGTAAAATAGCTGTTTTCTATGTGAATGTACAGTAAAGTGTAATTTATTCCTGTGATCAAAGCTGAATTTTCAGCATCATTACGCCAGTCTTCAGTGTCACATGATCCTTCAGAAATCATGCTGATTTGCTGCTCAAGAAAAATGTCTTTACTCTCACTTTTGATCAATTTAATTTGCCCTTGTTGAATAAATTTGTTAAAAACATTGATGAACATAGTGTACATAAAAAGTTAATTCTGTGTATTGTTATGGTAGGTGATCAATTTTCCTCCTTCTTTTCCCTTTTGCAGGAGTTTGGAGATCATCCTAACATAATTAAATTACTGAACGTCATCAGAGCCCAAAACGACAAAGACATTTACCTCGTGTTTGAATTCATGGGTAGGAGATCATTTATGTGATTTTTGCTGAGGTGTTTTGCACTCGTCACTTCACACCTGTGTTCCTTTTATATTCAAATGAATTATATTCTATGGCAATATTCATAATTCCAAGTTATTGCCTTAAGATTTAGTAATTATTATGTTGATGGTGACAGTAAGTGATTTACACCAACTTTCGTTTCTTTTCAGACACAGACCTACATGCAGTAATAAAGAAAGGAAGTCTATTAAAAGACATTCATAAGCGTTATGTAATGTACCAGCTTCTTAAAGCAACAAAATATCTTCACTCGGGCAACGTCATTCACAGGGACCAAAAGGTATGTCATTGTACTCACCTTTAAAAAAAGGGGTCATGAACTGCGTTGTTTTATTGTTTAATAATGTTTCCTGGGGTGCACTTATAATGTTAGTATGCTTTTTACATCAAAAATTGTCATAATTTAGAAATAAAAGGCATTTTTCCTACCCTGATTTTATTTGAACGCTCTGTTTTAAGGGGCGTGTCTGCTGTGAGACTTCAGTGTAAACGCCCACTGCTGTGATTGGCTGATATCTTTTGCATATGAAATAGCTAAGATTACTCTCTCAAAAACTTTTAGCACGTTTTTACTATTACAGCTCTCAAGGTTAACTAATCGTTAGATCTATGGCATTATATTTAGATTGTAGCATGAAAGGTTGCAGTGATGAACATTGTAGTCGATCACAGATGTTGTTGAGCGCATGAAAGCAGTGATCTCGTCATTGAAACTCAATTTCTGCACACTAACGAATGCTTTCATCATAACTAACAGTGCAAACGCGATGTAACTAAGAGATTCGTGGAATAAAACGGGAGTTTTGGCGCGAGTCCAGATTCAAACTCAGTCGGGCTGTTTGATTGACAGCTCCAGCGATTGTAAAGGGAGCGTTCTTTGATTGCTTTCTATATATAATTTAATCACTGTTTAAATAACAGATTATTTTCATTCTACTAAGAGAAACAACATGAAGTTGAGCGTTTAGTCACTGGTTTGATTTACTGACACATAGACAAAGAACATCTGACTGTACATGAATCATTAATATCAGATCAGGCATTAGAATTAACACAGTTACTGACATGTTGTTGCATTACTGTCGAGTCCATATCGTAAAAGTGTGTTTGCACCGAAATGCGATTGATTTACCAAAGAATCCACAGTGAAATGTACCGAATACAAATAAATAAAGCTCAACTGAGACATTCACATTGTTGAAAATAAATAACCATATTCCTAGCTTTAGGATCCTTTGAAAGGTAATGCTATTTTAGTCCTGTATCGCTCTTCTCTCCTCCTCATCTCACTAACACACCAGTGGGCGGGGCTAATGTTGCAATGATGAAGTAGCCGTTGATTTCTTCTGCAGAGGCGGAGTTTCATCTATGACAGGATCAGTTGTTTGCGGGGTCTGGTGTCAATAAAAGCTTTTATTGGACTAACAAAGAAGTTTTCAGTTCTGAAACTTACAGGATATTCTTATAGTACGATGACCTCTTATATATCAAAAGCTCAAGGAAAAGTTGATTTCTCAATTCATGACCCCTTTAACATTACTTAATGCTTAAAAAATGAATTTAGACAGATTCTGATTTAATTAATTTCTGTATTTTTACTTCTTAAAGCCATCCAACATCTTACTAGACTCAGATTGCTTCGTGAAGCTGTGCGACTTTGGCTTGGCAAGATCCCTGTACCAGATCCAAGAGGATGCTGTAAATCCAGCCTTGACAGAGTATGTGGCAACACGATGGTACAGAGCTCCTGAAATTCTCTTGGGATCCACTAGGTGCGTGTCCTATGATGCCTTTTTCCATGTTTATCTGTCTTTAGTGTGTAATGTTGCTGTTTGAGCATGAAAAAGCTCTGAGTTCTTCTCTAAATCAGTGTCAGTGTTTCTGAACTCCCTGAAACGCCTCCATTGTAGTCTTGAGTTTTCTTCCAGGAACGAACAATAATCCTCATTTAAATAATTCATATGCAGAAAAAAGGGGCGGGGCCTGGTTGAGTTAGTTAGTAGTGTGTTGAAACTGGCGGTCATGGTAAGGGGAGGGACATTTCCCAAACACCAATCACAACACACCGCTCCAGCCGACCAATCAGAGCACATTGTGCTTTTCAGAAGGAGGGGCTTCATAGAGGCAGAAACTAAACAGAGCGTTACTGACAGACTGGGAAGAGAGGAGCTGCAACAATGGAGAATATGAGGAAAATAATCAACATTCAAGCAGGAAAACCTGCTCTAGTAGAGCAGGGCATAACATGGCCTCTTTAAGAATACTATAATGTGTTCATCACAATATATAAAAAATATATTATGATAATGAGTCCTATATTTCCTGCAGGTACACAAAAGGTGTGGACATGTGGAGCATAGGTTGCATTCTGGGAGAGATGCTCCTGGGCAAGCCGCTCTTCCCTGGGACGTCTACTATTAATCAAATTGAAAAAATCATGAGCGTCATTCCACCTCCTTCTACTGAGGGTGAGTTTGAATCTCACATGAGGCTTGTTCTTCCAGACAACAACCAAAATAACTAGCCACAAATGTCATGCAGCGTGTTCAGAGTTACTGTTAATTTATTACAAAACACAAACCTTCGCTAATAGGCCTAAATGTGTTTTTTCCCAGATGTGTTGGCCATCAGATCAGAGTATGGAGCTTCTGTGATTCAGAGAATGCTGCTTAGGTGTGAAATGTTAATGTTTGCCTGCATAGTTCACTCTATGAATGGTTGCTGAATGATGACTCTGCTGATATAATAATCATGCTCGATGTGGATGTGTGTTTAGACCTCAGGTGCCATTAGATGAAATTCTGCCGGCGTCAGTGCCACCCGATGCCCTTGATTTAGTGCAGCGCCTGCTGGTTTTCAATCCAGACAAGAGACTCAGTGCAGAGGAAGCTCTGCAGCACCCTTATGTGTCCAAGTACGTTTCACTTTCTTTAGTGTCTTATTTTATGTTTGTAGTGGCCAAAACTGATGTCCAGCCAAGGAAAATTGACATCCTCACCCTTTATTCAGATATTATTACGAATTTGTTAAAGATTTTGTAAGGATACTGCGTAGTTGTGCTTGTTTTAGTTGTGATGATAACGCAATGAAATATGCGACATAATTTTTATCCAGGCTTTCATACAAAGAAATTATGAACACATGCAAAAACTAGAGAGAGCCAACAGAGTATTAACTAGATAAAAAAGTTTGTAGACAAACTTTAAGTTGGCTTGAAAAAGCCGGTCCAGAAAGTTTGAAGAAGTTTTAAAAGCTTGTAGTTTGAAGCTTTTCAGTTTGAAATAGTTTAAGTTTTAGTTTTGTAGTTTTAAAAGCTAGATAGATAGAGTCAGATGAGATAGATAAGAAATAGATACTAGGGTACTCGGGGTTGTTGCTAGGGTGTTACTGTGCAGTTGTTATTGTACTCGGGGTTGTTGCTAGGGTGTTACTGTGCGGTTGCTAGGGTACTTGGGGTTGTGGCTAGGGTGTTGCTATGCGGTTACTAGAGTACCGGGGTGGTTGCTAGGGTGTTGCTATGCGGTTGCTAGGGTATTCGGTTGGTTGCTAGGGTGTTGCTATGCGGTTGCTAAGGTACTCTGGGTTGTTGCTAGGGTGTTGCTATGCGGTTGCTAGGGTATTCAAGGTGGTTGCTAAAGTGTTGCTATGTGGTTTCTAAGGTACTCTGGGTGGTTGCTAAGGTGTTGCTATGCGGTTGCTAAGGTATTCTGGGTTGCTACTAGGAAGTTGCTATAGTACTCGGGGTGGTTGCTAGGGTAATCTGAGTGGTTGCTAGGGTGTTGCTATATGGTTGCTAGGGTACTTGGGGTGGTTGCTAAGGTGTTGCTATGTGGTTGCTAAGATATTATGGGTGGTTGCTAGGGTGTTCCTATGTGGTTGCTAAAGTGCGTTTCCAGTAGGATCAATAAAAACAAATATTGTCCCTTTTGGACACTACTGTATGTCAACATTAAATCAAAATTTTACTTTCTTAATACACAGACTTATTGCACATGATTGTCCGTGCACTATATTTTAAAGGAATCAAAATATGATAGCTATTGATGAATTGGCTATTAATTAATATTAACCAGAAATTATAATGTTAATGTTAACTAATTACTGACTACAGTACCTACAGTATTGAGGCATTATTTTTAAATCATTTTATGTTCATTCTTTATTCTAATGGTGGTTAACATAAATAAAAAGCAGTTAAAGTAAACTTCTTAATTTTTATTTATTTATTTTTTGAGGTGCAGGTCATATTGAATGTTCTGTTTCACTTGTAAATATCGAAAGTATAATTAGTATTTAATATTGACTGTAAGTCATATTGACCAATGGCTTGAGTTTTATAAGTATTAAATGAGTATTATATGAATAAATTAAATTATTATTATTAAATAGATAATAAAACAGTACAAATATTCATCCTCTTTCCATATTCCATGCAAGATTTCACAACCCCGCCAGAGAGCCTGGTCTGGTCTATGATGTCATTCTGCCAGTGGACGATGACGTCCAACTCTCTGTTACTCAATACAGAAACAAACTCTATGAGGTGAGTGGAAACTGTCCATTCATTATTTACAGATTTATTCTGACCTTTGTCCTCGTGCTTTCTCTCAAGAGCAGTCATAATGTTGTGACTGTACACAGTCATGTGATTTCTGTGTTATGTTAACAAACGCTGTGTCACAGTGACAGAAACTTCTTTCTGGAAATGTATCACTTAAATAACCGGACACTGATGTTTACACTATCGTTCAAAAGGTTTTTTTTTACAGAAAATGATACTTTTATTCAGCAAGGATGCATTAAAGTAAAATGTACAGTATTTGTAATGTTACAAAACATTCTATTCATCAATTTTCAACATTGATAATAACCAAAAATGTTTCTTGAGCTTCAAATCATCATATTAGAATGATTTCTGAAGGATCATGTGACACTGAAGACAGGAGTAATCAATTCAGCTTTGATCACAGAACAGTTCATTTATAGTAATAACATAATAGCAAATGCTTAAAAATGACTTTCTCCTCCATCTTCCCAATTTCTCCTGTAAAAGATGATCCTGGAAAAAAGGGCCAGTCGGCAAATGCAAAAACAGCCTCATTTCAGGCAGAAAATCGAGGAGAAGACTGCAGAAGTGAGTGGGGACAGTGGAATGGACAAAAGAGATGAAACGGGTGCTGGGAAGTGTGCTGTGGATGGAGATCATGAGAGGAAATCTCCCAGTGACAACAAGAGCCAGAATGGAACCGGAGCATCTGTTGGAAAAGCTCTGAGTCGGCCCGAGCAAACACACGACAGCAGCAGCCCGACGGGGAGCCCCACTGCAGGCAAAACCTCTTATAACCCCATCACACACATGCCCAGTGAGTTCTGTTGAAGAGTGCTTGTACAGTCACATTCAGTGAATACGCTTAGGCTGCATTTACACTGCAGACCAAATTTCGATTTGTTGACTATATCTGATTTTTTTTAGCTTACATATTCCTTTAAAAGTGACCCATATCTAATATCTGCACTTACACTATACGCTTGGTGAAACAAGCCGAGGTAGATGTACTGATTCGGAAAAAGGAAGTAAAAACGGCGCAATTTGCAAATAATAATACAAGCTTTTGGTTTAAGCACCATCTTTAACGGTCAGCAAAACTTTGGTCTTATAAGGCTGAGAAAAAAGAGGAGAGCCTGAGTCATGTGATCATGGTTGACATTGCTTTTTCAATGATGTACGATTCGCATTGACGGGAATATCCGATCTGTCCGCTTACATGGCAGATGCAAATGCATGTGTCTGATTTATATCAGATTTATTTCCACAAAACCAGTCATAAGTCACACGGGTATATTTGTATTAATAACCAACAATACATTGTATGGTTCAAAATTATAAATTTTTCTTTTATGCCAAAAATCATTAGGATATTAAGAAAAGATCATGTTCCATGAAGATATTTTGAAATTTCATACCGTAAATATATCAAAAAATGTATTTTTGTGAGTGGATATGCATTGCTAAGGACTTCATTTGGACAACTTTAAAGATGATTTTCTCAATATTTTGATTTTTTTGCACCTTCAGATTCTAGATTTTCAAATAGTTGTTTCTCGGCCAAATAATGTTCTATCCTAACAAACTTTACATAGCTTTTAGATGATATATAAATCTCAATTTCAAGAAATTGACCCTTATGACTGGTTTTGTGGTTGTAGGAAACTTTTTCCTCGTCGAAGCAGAGACCAGGAGACGTTGGGATATCTTTCAAGCAGAAGTTACTCTTTATTGAGAAACGCGCTGTGCGTCGCTGTAGTCATCCAAGTCCAACTAAGGCAGTGTACATTGTAGTTTATATACATTCAAGGGGGAGGGATACATACAGTAGGGGTGGAGACAATCTAAACAGAGCATGCCAATGTAGTGCAGGAATCAGCCCGTTACCGGCATTTCCCTAGCCCTGATCTAATCAGCATAACAGTGTCATTCAAATGCATAGGTGCTAATCCAATCAGTCTGACAGTATCGCCCATACCTTCACGTTATCACAGAGACAAAGGCAGAGCTGTGTCTTGAGCTTGTCATGCCAAATGGTCAGGAAGTACATAAAGACACCTGGGCTGCCTGACTTGATTTTCTTAGAAAGTCATCCTTTTTACCTTAAAATGCTAAATACAATGTACTTCACCATATTATTTCATGTGATGTTATGTCAGGATGTAGGATCAGCAGATCTTAAACAGATTCTTAAATTTGTAATCCCACATGGTCCAGGGTCACATATGGGAGGGAATTGGGTCATTTGAAACGTGGCTTTATACACATCATTATGCGCACATATAGCTTCGGTCAATGAAGGTTTCATGATATTATAGAATATACACTACCGTTATTCCAGTTTGGAATAAGAAAGTTTTTTTTTTAAAGAAATTAGTTTTATAAGTGACAGTAAAGACATTCATAACTTTACAACTTATTTCTATTTCAAATAAATGCTGTTCTTTTGAACTTTATTTTCATTTGTGAATTCTGGAAAATTTCCTCAAAAATATGCAGCACAAGTATTTTCATCACTGATAATAATCATAAATGTTTCTTGAGCAGCAGATCATCATATTAGAATGATTTCTGAAGGATCATGTGACACTGAAGACTGGAGTAATGATGCTGAAAATTCAGCTTTGATCACAGGAATAAATTACTTTACTTATATAAATTGTAAACTGATTTTACTGTGTTTTTATCAAATAAATACAGCCTTAAAAATTATTAAACACATTAAAAATCCTACCAACCCCAAACTTTTGATTTATAGTAATAATATAATATATTAACATAGAAAACAGTTATTTTAAATTGGAATAACATACTGTTTTTACTGTATTTTTGAGCTTTCAAAAACATTGAAACACTTTGGAAAGGTAGTATATTACTCACTGGATAGCCATAAAAGCCCAATTACCCATTTATTTTCCAGATGGTTTAGTCAAACCGCCACACTACCCATCTCCTCCTCAGCGGATTGGGAGGAGGAATCAGGAGACTGGTGGTGTTCTTCCTACAGATGGATCTACTGTGGTGTGTCCTGCTGCCTCTCCTGACATTCATTTTAGATAAAAGCTGTGGTCTGTTCAGCACTTAAAGTGCCCCTATAATGCTTTTTAGGACCTTTAATGTAGTCTGTAATACATGAATGTAAAAGATTTGAGATCAAAGTGCAGATAAATGGAGTTTTTAAGAAGTGATTCTGATTCCAGTCTCACTTCCTGCTCAACCTAAGTAAGTTTGTAACTAATTTGCATAATGCCAGCCCATTGGCTGCCCACAAACAGCATCTCCTTTGCCCCGCCCTCAATCACTGTACTTGTATCTGAGACTAAAAGAGTTTGGTTCATGTCGAGAAGACGCTGTTTTCTGCTGCCAAAGCAAATCGTTAATGTTCTTATCACTGTGTATCAAGTGCTGAAATTCAGATATGCTAATGAGCGTTTGGTTTCTGACCAATCATAACAGACTCGGCCGTCTGACCAATCAGAGCAGAGCAGGCTCTCAGAAAGCATGTCAAGCTTTTGTAGGAGACTCTAACACTAAAACAGCATAATAGGGGCACTGTAAAGACATTTAATTCAAGTAATATAAGGGCAAATGTTTTGCTAACATCATTTAAATGTTTTATTTGTTCATTCTCTCCATCAGGGTGTAGAGCAGCGAGGTCGTTCGGCTCCTGTGGGACGCACACACTCTTTCTCTCTCTCTTTAGCGCAGCATCAAAATAATCCTCTGCTCCGCAAGGATGAACCCATTGTTTCCCCTGGGTTATGTGTCACCTCTGCTCGCTTGGTGAGTAGAGAAAATCACAGTGCCTGTCTAAAGGTTTCCAGTTTGCATAAAAACCCCTCTTGTTTACTCTGAGCTGGGGACATTTAAACTGCCAAAACAACCTGTTGGTTTAGTATGAGTATGTCACAAGATAAAAAGCAGTGCCATATTGGGAATCCCTCGTGTATCAGGAGGTCTGAGTGTGTGCATTCTAACTTTAGCATAATCTTTGCCTAAAATATGAATGCTATGTCTCATTGAACGCTTTTCACCTTAATGTCTCACTCTGCAGAACCAGCGGTCTAATTCGCATTCACGTGATGCCAAACCTCCTCCGAGGTTCAGCAAGAAGGTATTCCAGAGCAATGCGAACGTTTCTGCTGCTGGAGATCCTCGTGCCAAACTAGGCAGTTACTCTCAGGCGTATGGGACGATCAGCAAGACCGGACTGGACAATCTACTGAAGAACTGCCACTAGGTGTAAAGTGTGGAATTAGATCATGAGGACGTCATTGGAATCTCCCAGATCAAATAAAAATGTAACAATAACTACATGGTCATCACATGCTGTGAAGATTATGGCCACTGTGGGAAATCCCAGATTAGTGCTGCCAATGACTTTATTCTGATCAGTTTAAATTTACGTGTCAACTACTTGTTTGTAAATATGTGGTGAAAACATTTATTAAATGTGTAGAGAACATTATGCAATATGTGTGTGTCTTTAAAACTTTAACAATCAATAAAACGTAAATGATCAAGGTTTATAGGGCACTGGTTCTCAACCATTTTGACTCCAATGCCCTAAACAAATAGTATATATATATATATATACACTACCAGTCAAAAGTTTGGACACGGTAAGATTTTTAATGTTTTTAAAAGAAGTTTCGTCTGCTCACCAAGACTGCATTTATTTAATTAAAAATACAGTAAAAACAGTAATATTGTGAAATATTATTACAATTTAAAATAACTGTTTTCTGTTTGAATATATTTTATAAAGTAATTTATTCCTGTGATCAAAGCTGAATTTTCAGCATCATTACTCCAGTCTTCAGTGTCACATGATCCTTCAGAAATCATTCTAATATGATGATCTGCTGCTCAAGAAACATTTATTGTGTACAATATTTTTTTTTTTCAGGGTTCTTTGATGAACAGAAAGTTCAAAAGAACTATATATATATATTTTAAATAATAATATATTAGTGATAGATTATATTAATATAACTTGTTTTAAGCAAATTTTTCATCTCGTGAAAGTTTGTTTGAGAACCACTACTTTTACAAAGTTTAGTGGTTAATATATTTCATATACTATTTTAAATGATAACATACTGGTCATCAATTCTTTCTTTTACATACACCATTTTGTTAGATCATTTGAATGATGCAAAACTTACTAGTTAGTTACTATCTGTAAAAGAGGACACTGTTTAACACTAAAATATTACATATATTCGACTCGTGTAGATATTTGTAGAAAATTCCAGCAATTACGCAATGGGGAAGCCTCTGTTTTTGCGTCCCATCTGAGGAGCGCGTGCGATGTTTCTCATGTGTCATGTGACTTCTCATAAACGTCACACGGTCAGAGTCGCGGTGGGCGTGGCTAACGGATTCAGAGCAGACCAGCATTACCGCAGCCAGCGTCAACACAAACCAACAAACGCGGACTCTATTTCTGCTGTTATTTAATATACAAACGTCGTATTTTGCTGAACGTCTTCTAATCTGAAGGGTAAGTCTGTCTAGTTTTCTGTCAGCGCGTTAAATTTGCTAATGTTGTTGGATAACGCAGGTGGATGGACATGGCGCTCGTGTTGTTTGGTGCGCAAAAACACGGTTTATGTTTTCACGACGAATACATGTTTACAACAATTTACAACGCGCGTCTCTGAAGATTCAGACATATTTATATGCTATAATTTGCTACTTTTTAATATTAGATATGTTACAACAAATGTGGTTGGTTCATATGATAATAATGATGACATACGCAGCGGGCCGCCCCGTTATACCAGCAACAGATTAAGACCGATTTATCGTTAGGTTCCTAATTTTAATGAGCTAATTAAACGGTTTACTAATGTATATATTTTATTTTAGATTTTTGAATTGATGTAAATGGATTTTCCTGACATAAATGTGTTGCTGAATGGAGGAAAGTGTGGTGTTTAAAACGTTTACATCAGTGTCCCATATGACTCATTAAAATGGTTTCTTTAAACCTCCAGAGTTTGTGTGTGAAATCTAAAGTAATTGGACCCCCTGCCGATCTTTGTATATCTATAAAACCTTTGATCTGGGTACTAGTTACGTCTAATGATAGCAGTACAGTTTGAATGGAGTGGTAAGGACTGCTGATCACATAATATGTGGCAAGCCGTTTTAACATTTATTCCTAACTAGTCTTGTTTTAAGTTACCGTTACTTATTTTTTTAATTACTAGTAAGCAGTCCAATAGTGGAGAGTATTATAATACATTTTTGGTTTCACTACTGACTATTCATTAAATGGGTCATTGACGAAAAATGTTTTTAAAAGTGTAAAAAAAATAATGGAGATATAATTAATTTTGAAGTTTTATTAAGTGTTAACAATGAGATTATGTGGTTTTTATAATCAATTAACACTGCTTTTGTCATTTTTTACAAGATGGACAAAATTTGTCACCAAAAAAGTTTAAAGCAAAATTTCGGTTTTACCGATTGCATTATACCGAATGACGATATTTTTAAACAATGTTAACAAACTGATATTTAGCAATGGCAAAAGGACAATCAAACATTTTATACCTATTTAGTACAAGTTTTTAAAATATTACAACATTTTCCATGTTTTATAGCGGTTGTACCGAATGACCTGATGTTTCGGGACATGCGTATGATCAAGTGAAAACATGAATTTTTCAAATAGTTAAGAGAGAGTTAGTTACTTTGCTTCACGACCATGTGGTCCTTTGCAAGTGTCTGAATGATGTCACGTGATATTGACCGCATGACTTGATACAAAATGGTCCTTTTATATTGGTTACTCGAATGACATCAATGAAATTAATTTTTCCGGACATTCTTTCTCATAACAAAGCAACGACTTCTACTCATAATTTTAATACCATTTTGCACTATGTTGATATATGATGTTATAAAATCATGCCAGAATAAAAAAATATATACATTTATTACATTTTTAGATATTTTAATCACAAATTAAATGGCTGTATTGTCTTTTGGACGGTTAAACCGAATGACCTTTTGACACTTTAAAATCTTTAAAAGACCTTTATGTGAAGCAAAATATAATTAAAACCTTTTGGATTCAATAAAAGAGATCTAGTTGTACTACCTTACATACTTTGGATGTCATATCTTTGTTTATTATTATTATTAAGGCCTTTGGACAAAAAAAAATGACCTGTGATTGACCCAAAATACTAGTATGCATTCTTTAGACTATAGTACTTGTTTAGTCTGATAAGAAATGTTTCTAGTAACAATTGGAATGAATGCTGGTAAATATATGTCCAGTAAATAAATACTAGTAAAGCTGGAATAGATACTAATAAGTAGGGCTGCCTCCAGCTAAACATTTTTCTAGTTGCATAAAGCTTCATATGGATTACATAATCAGAGACTCACCTATTTGTTTTCGATTTGAATTGGTTCATTTAAAAGCAGACATTTTAAGCTTTATATATATATATATATATATATTTCTAATGTCTGTGAGGCAAGTAGCCTATACGCTGAGTTTCGGTTCATTTTTGTGATGCACTCCAGCTAACAGAGACAGCAGAAAGCCCTCCCTGTTTGTTTTCTTTATTTTACAAAAGCACAACACTTTGTTGTTATTGTGAGTTTACACAAATTACTTTCAAATGATGTATTACTCTTATCTGTATGACCAAAAATGGAGTATTTTTAGTTGTTTCCGCTGTTGTCAGGTAAAAATGCCAGTTTGATCGCGTTGACGCCTCCATGTCATGCAGTAAGCGCGATATATACTTTAGCTTCCACACTCCACACAAACACTTAGATATGCGCCTAATAATAGCGCACATTTATCTAGGCGAGCGGCCATGTAAAACTGCTACTCCTTACATGTTTCAAATGGTAAGCAATTTTTGAGGTCAATGGATGATAGGCGAACATTTGGATTTCTGTATTTACCACAAGGAGCCGCCGTTAACGATCAGTTCCTCACAGACTGCATGACTTCGCCACTTCCTGTGGAGTTTTTTTTTTTCTGTGAATATAAAATTTTGTTTGACTAAGCTGTCAAGGTAATAATACAAGTCCACTGAATAGTTACTAGATCTGGTCTAGGTACCAGAAGCAATTAGAATACATAGTTCGCTATTGAAATAAGTACTAGTATTAGGGTTGCACTGATATGAAAATTTTGGGCGATACCAATAATTCTTTATATTTGAAAGCCAATAACCGATATATTGGCCGAGAAACCTGAATCAAAATTAATATAATTTTTGAGAGCCTGATTAAAAAAAACAAAAGTCTTACCATTAAAAGCCATGTCCAAAACACACAATTATAATGTTCTCATTATAATATTATGTAGCCTTAATGACAGACTTGTGCTGTACGTTGTACTTAACTGTATTTTCCTTTCTGAAGTGATTTCAATCATTTTTCAAGCAATTCAAAACCATAATAGCGGACAGTGCACATCTGAAGCATCTCAGATGAAGGGAAATTTATCGGCTTTAATATATTGGCCAAATTTTCTTATCTGCCCGATAACATTAAAAATGAACATATATCGTCCAATACCGATATGGTCGCCGATATACTGTGCATCCCTAACTAGTATCTAATTAAAAGTGAAATAATTTTAGTGAATTTGAAAAAAAGAAAAAAGAAAAAAAAGTAACTACTTGTTAAGTATTAAGTATTTAAAAAAAAAAAAAAAAAAAGTCTTAGTAACAAAAGAGATACTAGTTGTTATAAAGAAATAAATGCTTAAATGGCTTGCCATACACTGTCTCCAATGGTTCCTTTTTGTCAAGCAAAAGATCATGTGCTGTATTGGTCAAACCCATGTTTGAAAACATGCAGACAAACAAATAAATGGGAAAACTGCATCACATGTCTAATGTGCAAGACTTTGATAACCACTGCCACTTTCTATCAGTGCGATGTTGCATTTTATTGCATCATGTGCTTCCACTTGTGATACTGGATCCTAGTGAGATTTGTTAATGAAATCCTTGATTGTACACTTTATTTTTTATGTTTTGGTAGAACATTAATGTTCTCAGTTCACACTATTTGCAAAATCACCACCTACTCCCCTTCCCGGATAGCATTCAGACCTACTCATCATCCCTTTCTACCCCTCTCAGCATATTATAAAGCTCAATACCCACATCTATTTCCTCAGCATTGCTTGACATTAGTACATTGTGCATAGTTAGAGGCTGTAAATCTTAAAACATATAGTTTTGGGTGTTGGCGATCTGTCCATTGCAAATACTAATTCTGTTGTAGTTGAGGAGTTGGTGGCTGTTTTCTGTGCTTTTAGGCCTGGTGCTTTTCAGTAGAGATGACCAAATGCTGGAGTTTCATTTAGTTGATTATCTCTGCTTAGCCACTCTTATCTGATTTAGCTCAGTTCCTGTGCATTGGTTAGCTGTGTGTTGTTTGCCATCATATGCTCATGGATGCATGCAAATTCATGGTTAGACCAATGCAAAGAAAGTCACGTAATGTACCCTTTTCACAGACTTGGATGCATTTCAAGAATTTTTAACATTGTAAATCTTTTTCAAATTTAATGTACATTTTTAACTATACTTTGTGTTATATTACATTGGCATTTGACTCTCGAATCTCTATATTTTGATATTTAACTTCTTCATCCACATGGAAATAAAATTCTGAGGTGGTGGTGAAGCTGGGATATGCATCTTCCATGCACATTTGGGAAAAAGTTTTGGAGAAATATAAGGTGATCTCATTTGATGGATTATTCTGTTGTGTGGCATAGTGTGATGAATTTGACATGGGTCCATAGATTACAGAATGGATGAAATATCCATGGAAATAATTGAGACACACATCTGCTCTGGAACTTTGTGAGGCTTTTGGGAAAATCAGAAATTGTCAGTTAACGATTTTCAGCCGCAACCAATTTAAAACTTTCAGTTCAGATACATTTTAAGGAATATACACTACCTTTCATTCTCTTCTGCTCACCAATGCTGTAATTATTTGATCAAAAATACAGTAAAAACAGTGAAATATTATTTTAGTCTAAAATGGATGTTTTCTAAGTGAATATATAGTAAAGTGTAATTTATTCCTGTGATCAAATCAGAATTTTCAGCATCGTTACTCCAGTTTTCAGTGTCACATGATCCTTCAGAAATCATTCTTATATGATGATTTAACGCTCATTTCTGAGTATTATCAATGTTGAAAACAGTTGTGCTGCTTAATATCATTATTATTATTAGTATTACTATTATTTTTTTTCTGGTTTATTTTTCGTAATTCCCTCTGTGAACCACATCAGCCGTTGCACATCAGTATCTATCTACTGCATGTCTCTTAAGAGGATTTCCCTCCTTTTGTAACCCTTCTTAAACCAAACTGTATCACCAGTTAGGACCGCAATCCTCAGAGACCTCTCTAGCTGTTTGCTTTTGCTGACATTTTTGTGTGTTGACATCCATTCTGTTACTACACACTAAAAAATGCTGGGTTAAAAACAACCCAAGTTGGGTTGAAAATGGACAAACCCAGTGATTGGGTTAAATGTTTGCCCAACCTGCTGGGTAGTTTTAACTCAACTATTGTTTAAAAATTACTATATGACTGGCTTAAAATGAACCCAAAATAGGTTGGAGATTTTTTTTTTGGAAATAATTTTTTTAGGTTGGAAAGAATCAGACAACAATAATAAGGTAAACATTTATTAATAAGCAAATGAATAAATTATTATTCATTAAACTTATTAATAAATGTTCATTTCCAACATACTTCGGGTTCATTTTAAGCAAGAAATACAGTAATTTTTAAACAATAAACAAACATTTAACCCAACTGCTGGGTTAATACAACCCGATCACTGGGTTTTGTCCATTTTCAACCCAACTTGGGTTGTTTTTAACCCTGCATTTTTTAAAAGTGTAGTTTGACAACTTCAGAAAATTATTTTTCATCTGTTTGGATGGTTTCTTCAAATGTGGATCTTTCACCTCGACTCTTTAATCTCAGTTTTTGTGCAGCTAAAATAACTGGAAGTGAAAGACACCGACACATTCAAGTTACAAATGGCATGTTAAAAATAAGGTGGATAAATATAAATACAGACAAAGTTGTCTCTGCAGTACAGCTGCATGATTCCGAATCACGATTCTGAATAGACAGCTAAACAAAGTAACATGTCATTTACTACTAGAGGTTCTGATAAAATATTGCTGCAGTCTATTTGAAAATAAACGATTCATTGACTCACTCATAAGGACTTCACAAATTTTTGAACGAATCTCTTGAATGAATGATTCAATGACAAACACATTTCAACAGTCACTTGTCGCCACCTACTGACCAATGTAATTGATACAATCTTTATTTGAAGCGTCAAGTTACTTTCAAAAGGTGATTTACTCTGTTTTGATCGCTACCGTAGACATCAGTGTTTATATCCCAACTATAAACCCAGTACTTCTGTGATAATTTGAATATTTGTAACACTGAAATAATAAAATAATGTGGTTGCTTGTGAAACTGTTTCATGACAACGCCTCTCTCTGGCTCAGAACACAGATCTGAATGTTCGTATTTGTCATATAAGTGTCATTTGGGAATAAGATCGTGTGAGTGTTTGAATTGAGATTACAATCTTTTGATGATTAATCATGCGGCTCTACATATTACCATTAGTCAAGATGCGTGTTGCATTGATGGCACATTTGATTAGACATTTATGACGTCACCTTTAAATCAAGAGCATAAGCGACCTGAGTTTGTTTTCTCATTAAAGCTGAACTCAAAAGACATGAGTTGTAATTGATTAAAGACTCTCCTTAACTAACCTAATGATTCGTTCATATATTTAAAGCCCTGCTGTGAAGTAATTTGATTCCTCCGCATTGAACAGCCAATATGTTTCATTTCCAGTAGGCCGGTCATAAATATAAACCTGTGGAAACCCCTCCAGACCTTAGCAACACGTTAAGCCTTTCGCTTGATTTGATTTGTGTAGTTTAAGTGAGAGAGAAACAGACAGGGATGTTAATGAATAAAGAGCTTTCAACACCATGTTGTGAACCACAGATTATAGAAAATAATAGCTTATGGTTTTTCATTCCAGAAACAACATTTATTTCCAACAGAATAAAGGATTTAAAGGAAAATAAAATGTAATCACTCAAAACAGAAGATAATAGCTGGTGTTTGAGAGCTAAAAATTAATTGTGGCCATCTTGCATGTGTTAAAAGGATCAGGTCTTTTGTCACTGTGTTTGTTGAAGAAAAACGATTGATGTGTTTAATCTTTGCTGCTGTGAAGGAGGACAGTGGAAAACAGGCTGCTGAATATAACCTGGTCTTAAATGCTGGACAGACCGCTGAGCTCAGATCAAGTCACATGGGATTTGGTAAATGGGACGGTGTTACATAACGGCTGTTATTCAGTGAAGTCTCGTAAAGGGCGCAGATTATTAATTATTTAGTTTTTTTTACTATGCTACATGTAAGTTTGATTAAACTAAAATATTTAAAATTATTTGGCAAACTAGCAACAGGTTTTAAAGCTGGCAGGAACAAACATACATAATCAGTTATTATATTTTGTTGGTTCTCTTTTGTTTTTCATGTTCATAATTTCTTTGTTTGGCTTGGACAAAAATTATGTTGCACAATTTGGCATGTTTCATTGCGTTATTATCACAAATAAAACAAACACAACTGCACAATAGGCTTATAAAATCTTTTAACTCTGTTTTATTATTATTATTATTATTATTATTTAGATATAAGATTATAACAATTCTATAGTATAATTTGGTAACACTTCACATTTTTTAACATTAGTTAATGTGTTTTAACTAACAATCAGCAATACATTTGTTACAGTATTTATTAATCTTAATAATTAATCTTAATACAAATACATGTTAATGTTAGTTCTCCGTGCATTAACTAATGTTAATACAACTTTTGATTTTCAATAATGCATTTAGTAAATGTTGAAATTCACATTAACTAAGATTAATACATGCAGTAGAAGTATTGTTCATTTTTAGTCCATGTTAACTAAAGTAGTTATAGTTAAATGAATCGTTATTGTAAAGTAGTTACATGTAATTTTAACTTTTTTAAAGTTTTAACCAACTTTTTGTTCCATTACATTGTGCTCCGTCGAACACGTTGTATGTGAACGACCCCTTAGAAACAAGAGGCGTGTCATTCACAGGTTAAATCTTCTTTTTATAGTCACACTTTGACAGCTTTAAATGAAGGGATTTCCCCAACAACACATTCATTACTTCAACATCAGTGTCCATAGAAAAACACATGGGTTTCCAGGAACCACCTGCAATCACAGTATGTCCACTTTCACAATGAGAAACTGCAACCCACAATGCTCTGATTCACTTGTGTAGCATGTTATTAAATAACTTCCTGAACGCTTGGATGATGTATGATGGAGGTTTTTGAAGTGTTGTATTCAGTTGTAGTTCCCACCATTCAGTCATAATATTTATTGTACTATTTTTACATTGCTTTCCTTTTCTGTACATTTTAACCTTTCTGTTTTTCTGTCAATATCAGGATTCCAGTGAGGGAAGGAGACATGTCCCAGGAAAAGCCCACCTACCCTATGATGGGGGAGAACAACCCCCTCCACAACAATGTCTACGAGCCGCCCAAAATGGATGCCTTTGGAATGCCTCCGCCCAACTACAGCCAGGGTCCAGTGGCCCCTCCGTATGTGGCACCGGGGCCCTACGTCCAGTCTGGTTATGGCCAGCCCGGTTATGGCCAGCCCGGTTACAACCAACCTACGGCACCAGGGTTCGGCCCTGCACCGTACCCACATCCACAGATGCCATACCCACAGGCGGGCTACGCTCAGGGGCCGTACCCTCAGAGCCCATACCAGCAGGGGCCCGGCCAGCCTGCCTTTGGTGTAGATCCTAATGGTAAGAACTGTTAGGAAATTTACTTGCTTGTTTTGTACTCTGGATATTTCCACTTGACACACAAATGAACTGGTGTGGCTGTAACAATATGATAAAATTGAGCCAAAAGACTCAAATAAGAGGTTGAAATCAGATCAGACCTAGATTTATTAAGCTGTGGTAAAACTTATTTTTGTTACATTTCTATTGAATTTTGATGCAAAAACTGACACTTCAAATCAACAAAAAAAATCTAAACCTTGACAAAAAGTAGTCTTTAAGAATGTATAAGTATAAATCCAAATCCAAAACTTAATAAAAATAAGTATTTATGTCTAAAAACCACTATAAGCCACTTTATATAGAACTATACAGGCATCTAGCGGTTATACTACATACACAACATGGCATTACATACGTTTTTCTTCTTTTACTCCCACCAGATGGCACTAATCTACCTTCAAAAATTTGGATTTTAAATGCTTTGTCTCTATTTTAACATGGAATACTGCTTTAATTAAAAAACAAATTAGAAAAAGATTTTGTATTATTTTCAATGGGGAAAATAGCTAATAAAAATTGTATAAATATTGCATATTATCATAAAATCCCCTCAAAATTCTAAATAATAATCAAAAAATATTATTGAACAATAATATTACATTGTTTTTCCTGAAAAACAAAAAAAGCTACATTTCAAGGCTTCAGTCACTTTTGACCGAGCTAAGTGTGAGCCCTAAATGAAGAGGACCAGAGGGTTAAGAGCAGTAAGTCCATGTGTTTTTAGGTTATATAAGTGTGTTTAGGTAATGTGCTTGGTCCTCTTGAAGGTTATTCAAGGTAAAATGCTTTGTCTGAGCAATTCAACAAAAGTTCACTAGCTCTGAGAGTGCTATAAATGTATAATTTTTCTTTCCTTACCTCATCTCCGGTCCCTGCTGTAACAATTAGGACTGTATTATATATTAAGAGGCCTTTCTGGTGCTGTTGGTGTGCATGCTATGAAATGTGCTTTCCCTTGCCAAAGCTATAAACTGTTGAAATTGGTCCTCTACTTCAGTGTGCATTGAAATGCTGTGAGGACTCTTAACATGCATCTAACATGTACATTATTTGTGTTTTGACAGCTTCTGTAGAGAGCCCTGGATACCATGGTGGAGATGGACCCCCCTCTTACTATGGCAATGATGAGTTTACAAACTCCGGCTGGGAAGATAAGAGTATCCGACAGGCCTTCATTAGAAAGGTAAACAGTAAGGGACAGAATCGGTGTATATAAACAGTGTATGTAGCAGTACGGTGTGTTAAAGAAAAACACTGTTTCGTCACTCTCTCCTCAGGTGTTTTTGGTCTTGACTGTGCAGCTGCTGGTCACCTTCTCTTTTGTTGCCATTTTCACCTTTTCAACTGATGTCAAAGTGTTTGTACGGAGAAATCGGTGGACATACTATGTGTCCTACGCTATCTTCTTTGTGGCGCTCATCGTTCTCAGCTGCTGTGGAGAGTTTCGCCGCAAGCACCCATGGAACCTGGTGGCACTGGTACAGCTGCACTTATTTACACAATTATTGTGTTTATATGCAATAATGCAATATTGTTTATTATATATATTACATAATTTGTTTATTAATATATATATAGAGATAGAGAGATAGAGATCGCCTGAGCGAGAATTACCTGTGTCTGATATAACATTCATTCTTCAGGTCGATGTCCATAAAATTATATCCATTATAAAAGTTCGTTTGAATGTCCACTGAGGAAAGCGATATCTTTGTCCTTTTTAGAGTTAAGGAAATTTCCCATAACAGCGCTAAAACAATTTGCTGCCATCTAATGGCATATTAATGTAACTTTCACTCAATCCATATTACGCACTAATGGACCCTTTCTCAGTACCAAATACAATATATTATTTATATAAAATAATATTTATTGAACAACAATATTTAAATTAACAACAATAGGCATTATAAATGACAATATGAAATAAACACAATTGTACAGTTCAGTCAAACGTACAAAATCAGTGCTCTACTACAGGATATAAGTTAAATATAGCCTTAATATTAAATTTAACATAGCCCAATTCTGTTTGCTCAGGAACAAGTAATAGATTAATAAGACCAAAGATTGCACGTTTTATGTACCCAAAATGAATTATATCTCATGTTTAACCACTATAAGACACAGCGGCAAATCCCAGAAGCACTGGCTGAGATGAAGCTGTTCTCGGCGGGTACACGAGTACTGAACGGGAGCTCGCATCTCCGAAAACATTAAAACAAACAGTAATGTCACACATTTCAGGTCTAAACAACTATATTCTCACCTAAACTCTTTAAACTACAGTTCGTGGTACAAGTGTAGTATTTGTGAAAAATTACGGTGGATTTACTCGGTTGCCATGACAGTCGCTTCAAGCAAAGTGAAACAAACAGTGAGTGCTGTTATCACTAGAATATCACACGGCTATCAGCCAATCAGATTCGAGAACCAGAAAGAACTGTTATATATGTGTATATAAATATAAGTAAAATATATAATTCTATAAAATATGATTTATATTTAGGTGTTTATGTACTGATCAACCCTTTTCTGTTTCTTTCTCAGTCCATCCTGACTCTGAGTCTGTCCTATATGGTTGGAATGATCGCCAGCTTCTATGATACAGATACGGTCATCATGGCTGTGGGCATCACTGTGGTCGTCTGCTTCACCGTTGTGCTTTTCTCACTGCAGGTTCGTTTGCTCACGACTCTTTATTCCCAGAGCGCTTCCTACCCAACAGCTCAGCTCTCTGGACTCTAGCAGTCTCATAGTTTTCCTTCCTTTATGTTTACTATTTGATTTTATTCACATTTTATGTCAACAAAAACATGATAATGGCAACTTGTATTATTAACTTTATTCTTCCTTTTTCAAAAACAGAGCAAATATGACTTCACTTCCTGCTGGGGTGTTCTTTTCGTCTGTTTGATTGTCCTGTTCCTCGCCTCGTTCCTCTGCATCTTCATCCAAAACAAAATCCTGCACATTGTCTACGCTTCGCTCGGGGCCCTGCTGTTCACCTGTGTGAGTACCACCTTACTGAGCTCCCATCAATACCTTAGAAAAACAACCGATTAAATTCATCAGACCTTCTGTTCTTTACTTGCATTAATGAAAACTTTAAAAGGCATTCAAGCTGTCAGTATATTAAGATATTTCTGTGAAGTTGTACATCTGAGCTTCTCTCTCTGGTTAGATTTAGTTCTTAGAACTGCCTTCATCTCTTCAGCTTTTTCTTTTTAGCTACTTCAGAAACCACAATTTACTTTGAACTTTAGAGAAGACGTTGTATTGTGAATTCTATACTTCGTTAGGTTACACAACTGTTTTCAACAAGATGATAAAACAGGATTTTCAAGACCAAAATAGAACACTATAGTGAATAAAGATGAGGTAACTCGACTAAGGGAAAGGTTTTAGCATTAGCTATGTAAACACACACACAAAAAAATCATGGACATGATTAGAAAAGGTTAAATGATCCTGAAAATAATAGTCACACTTGTCAGAAATGAGCGCATTGGAAACGAATGGGAAGCGAATTTCATCTAGTGGAAACTTTTAGTACTGCAGCCCAAACAAAATCTTACTGAAAGCTCTTTTTTTTTGAGATATCAACCTGAAATTTGATACAAAATTGGAAATGGTATTTTTGTGCATTTTTCATAACAATAAATGTAAAATTTACAACTTTCTCTAGCTTTTTTTCACTTCAGCATTAATCTGCCAAGTTTCGTCTTTAAAAAGAGACTGAAATTAAAACCCAAAAATCAAAATTATCCCATGATTTACTAACCCTCAAGCCATCCTACCTTCTTTCAGATGAACACAATCAGAGATATATTTAAAAATATTCTGGATCTTCCAAGCTTTATAATGGTAGTGAATGGGGGGCGAGATTTTGAAGCCCAAAAAAATGGGCTTCCGTTTGCCAGAGGCTAGTTATTATAGTTTTAAATATGGATATTTTTCTCACAAAAACCCATCACTTGGCTTCAGAATGCGTTTATTAACCCCCTGGAGCTGTATGGATTATTTTTATGAAGGATGGATGCATTTTTGGGGGGGGCTTCAAAATCTCGCCCCCCATTCACTCCCATTATAAAGCTTGGAAGAGACAGGATATTTTTAAATATATCTCCAATTGTGTCCGTCTGAAAGAATATAGTCATATATACCTAGGATGGCTTGAGGGTGAGTAAATCATGGGATAATTTTCATTTTTGGGTGAACTATCCCTTTAAGTCTGTGCTCCAAAACAGAGAGATTTATGACATTTTAAGTTGGAAATTTCAGGTATATGCTCAAAAAGTGAATAAATAAGTTATAACTACTGCATAAATATAATTTAGTAGCATAAAATCACCAACAAATACAAAATATTAAATAAAAAAACATTATCCAACTAAAGTATAGTACATTAATTTCATTGAAATAATAAAAAAGAGCACCAGAGGGTTAAATAATGTTTTGGATGGCTTGTTTTGCGGCTTTGGAGAACATTCATCATTTAAAAACATAGAAATGTCTTTTGAATGCTAGTGTACTTTTAGCCAATGTGACTTACACATAAAGCTACTGTACATGGGAATTAATGGAAACCTGTACAATGCTATTATAGTTTGATTGTTTGCGATTAAAGTCACAGTCCTTGTCAAAACAGTGTATGAAAGTGTATTTGTTGTGAGGTACATGTATAATGTTTTACCATCTGTCTTAAACTGGGTCACCAAACTTGGGCGCTTTTGAAGCTTCCAATTTTCCAGTCTGACTGGCTGTGTAAAAATCTTTCGGAGCAGTGGAACTATTTATTTGATCAAAAGTACAATAAAAACAGAATAAAGGGGCGGGGCCTGGTTGAGTTAGTTAGTAGTGTGTTGAAACTGGCGGTTATGGTAAGGGGCGGGACATTTCCCAAACACCAATCACAACACACTGCTCCAGCCGACCAATCAGAGCACAGAAGGAGGGGCTTCATAGAGACAGGAACTAAACAGAGTGTTACTGACAGACTGGGAAGAGAGGAGCTGCAACAATGCATTAGCACAACATAAAAGCGACTCTCATTGCTTGTTTGTTCTTTCACAGTTCCTGGCTGTGGACACTCAGCTTCTCCTCGGCAACAAGAAGTTGGCCATCAGCCCAGAGGAGTACGTCTACGCAGCTCTCAACCTCTACACTGACATCATCAACATCTTCCTTTACATCCTGACCATCGTGGGTCGCGCCAGGGACTGAGTACGCCCCCCTTCCCGTGAAAAAAGGGAAGTGCAGTCCACTTTACACGGAATGATGCATCATCTCACCTTTCCTCATTTTCTTTTCTCACATTCCCTGTATGTCCACATGTACAGGTTGGTCAATTGCAAAAATCAACCAATAGAAATGTATTTAAAACCACGTTAAAACCGCTTCTGTGATTCTGGAGATGCATAGCGTGTTTGCATCCAAACAGCATGACCGAAATTTCATCGGACCTCTTTTGCACGTGATTGACAATTGAGGGATAAAGAAAGTGCAAATGTCAATGACCGGATGTTTATATGTCGAGAGTAATGACCGCTACTAATACTAATGTTCTCCACTAGTCTCTGCATGATAGTCTAACACAGCGAAGAATGTCACACAGACTGATCCTTCTCCAAACATTTGCTTGTAAATAATAGTCAAATAAAGCTCACACTCCTCCAGTTCTCGGCATGAATATCAGAATGTGCTGCTCACTAATGTGTGCGTTTCTATCATCACCGCTTTGCAATGTAATACCACTGATATATAGATGACAAACGGTTGTACAGTTGACTGTATTATCTACAGTATAAGTGAATTAAAGCCTGTATATAGTTTATTTCTCTTTCTTTTGAGAGGAAGGTGAGATGGTGAGGTTGTCTTAAATCATTCAAAAGGTCAGTATTTGAGGCTCAAACATGACTTCTCTTTCATGCTGACTACTTTTTGTTTCATTCAGTAGATGTTTTTCGTTTTTTGAGTGCGTGTGAATGAGGGAAAGAGACGTGTTCCCTTATTTTAACTGATGCGATTGGAATAGATGCTTTTGAAAGTGTCACAAGTTGCACGTTAACTTGCAAAAAATGTTCCATGCGCTGGAAAATAACAGGATATTTCTAGGATAATTCCTGCAGTTGATGTTTTTGTGGTTATTTATACAGTAAGTTATTTATTGAACTTCCAGAGGGAGTCTGCTGGATAACGCACATGGTCATGTGATTCATTTTAAACTGTCCTAGACAATAAAGAGTGTCTATTTAAACATTGATAGGCATTTAAGCAAGCATATTAAGGACAAATTTTTCTGTATATTAAAGAATATCCACTGCAGATGGTTTCAGATGTGAATGTAAAACGGTACAATTTAATTTTATTTCACAACATTCATTGAAATGTCATGTACCCAGACTTGCATGTGGAGCTGCTGAACACTAAACTGGCTGTGAAAGACATGATGGGTGACTTGGGTGGCATAACCCTTTTTTAATAAAGTGTTTGTCTTTATAACTAACTTCTGCATAAGGAAAGCTATAGTGGATTGAGGTGTATAGAGTGTGTTTGGGCTTTGTAGACCGATCTCTTTGCACTGTACATTTGCATTAAACTGAAGTTAAAATATATTCCTCTGCAGCCTGTTTGCGTTTCATTACAAGAATAAAATTTAGAGGAAAACACGGCTTGGAATCTTCATTTCTTGTGCTCTTTGTGACTGGAGCGGATTGCAAAGGATGTCACATGACCTGAACTGTTAATAAAATGGTTATGAGGTTAATTATGAATCAGTGTCTTTGAAGGGAATCACTCAGAGACAGTCGCTTGTTGCATTCCAAGTGAGTTTAAAAAATAATATAAAATAAAATAATCTACAGCTGTTGTTAAAATTCATCTTGTGTATGGAAAACTACAGTGTTTTTGATTTATTAGCATTTGTTGCTCAGTCATTTTGTCCCGAAGAGGATATTCCCATACCCGAAAATGCTAGTTAATATTATTGCATTGGACAAAATTTACTCACCCAGAGTCTAACAACTTCCCAAAAATTGATAATTGATAGTATTTGTAATTTTTTTTTTTTTTTTCCAGATTATAGCACCGATCAAAAATGATCGGCCTACAAAACATTGCTTATAAATCTCTCATTATGCTACATCATCACCAAATATTAGATTAAATCTTTTTGTCATCTTGTTTTCTTTCAATTTGTACGTTTTATTTTATTTATTTATTTATTTTTTTGGAACTGATCAATCATAGGCCTTACTTATCTGAGCTTACATCAGTTTTTGAATGAAAAAAAAAAAGATTTGTGAATTATTTTGTCCATATTAAATAAAATATATAAAAAATGCATTGTTTATCACACTAGTGTACTTTAATGTTTAACCAGGAAATTTGATTTTGAAATGCTTTTATTTTGTACAAAATGGCACAAAGTCACACTTGTGGCGTTCACTGTCAAACATGACCGGCTTACAAAACAAATTGCTTAAAAATCTCTCATTATGCTACAACATCACCAAATAATGCATTAAATCTTTGTCATCTTGTTTTCTTTCAATTTCTAAAGGTTTTATATTTCTTTTTGGAATTGATCGATCGTAGGTCTTATCTGAGCTTACATCAGTTTTTGAGTGAAAAAAAAAAAAAATTGTGGATAATTTTGTCCATATTAAATAAAACATGAAAAATGTGCATTATCACACTAGTGTGCTTTAATGTTTACCAAGAAATTTGTTTTGAAATACTTTTTTGTACAAAATGGCACAAAATCACACTTTTGTCAAAAATCACCAGTCTACAAAAAAATAGCTTGTAAGTCTCTTGTTATGCTATTTTATCGCCAAAAATTGGATTCAAACTTTTTGTCAACTTGTTTTCTTTAAATTAGGACAGGTTTTGTATTTATTTTTGAAACTGATTGATCATCCTGTGAACTGAATTGAATGATTCACTTCCTGCTGCTGTTCTGTTTAAACAGTTATACAAATGAGTTCAAAGTGATTCACTTCATATTACACGTTTTAGTTTGCACACTTTTTTTTATTTACACAGGTTAAAGGTGAAGAGGATATTTTATTTACAAAGGGTTAAAGGTGAAGAGGGACTTTGATCTGCATTAGAAGTAACAGTAGTTGCGGTTGTGCTTGTTGATCAACAAGTGCTTCAGTTTCGGATCGTTCCTGTAGCGTTCAAGCAGCAACTCCTTTTCTCTTCGCTCCTTCTCCTTCCGTATTTTCTCCTCCTCCTTTTTCTTGGCCTTCTCCTCAACCCAGGTAACAAGAACAAGTCTTTTGCGCTTTTCCTGGACGTTCACATGGTGCTGGGTCACATTCTTGGGACCGTCAGGAGAGGTTACACAGATCATGTGCTCATCGATCTGAGAGTCAAGGCCTTGTATGGCGCTGGAGTCTCCCATTTCCTCAAATCCCTGGACCTCCTCCAGTTCGCTCTCCCATGCTTCTTTCTGCACCTCACTGTCCTTCCTCCAACCAAGCAACCATCTTTCTCGGTTTCATTTTCGCCTCCGGCTGAGGGCGTTCAGACTTGAGTAAGTCGCTGGCCCGGAAGGTCTTCCCCATGTACTCCACATACTCGTTCTCCTCATCCTCTATGTCAACCAACATGAGTTCGAACAGGTAGAGATGAACGGCTGAGGCTTCCGGCTGGGAGGACGTTGCAGAGCAACGACTTCATCGGGTGCAGGAGTCAGGCTCGGAGGATGAACTTGAGATGAAGAGCGTCGGATGGAAAACAGTTCATCAGGTGCTGGAGTGGGGCGCAGAGGAACCGCCAATGGAAGCGTCTGTGGTTTGAGTGGATGCACTTGAGATAGGAGTGAAACAGCTTCATCTGGACATGGAGGAACCACCATCAGTTTGGCAGGATCCTCTTGAAGCAGGGATAACACTGGCGGCAGGGGGTTGAAGCGAGCGGCTGGTAGAGTGAGGTGTTCGGAGACACTGGGTAGCATTGGCAGTTCTCCTTCTATTGGCTTCAAGAAGGAAGATCTGACCAGAGGTTTGACCTCCACAAGAAGTGGCGTTGGCTCTGTGATCTTCCGTTTTCTCTTCTTCCTTTTCTTTTCTCCAGCTTCCCCCTCCATCAACTTTTCCAGACAGTGCATCTCTCTCTTTTTCAGATGCACACGTCCACTCTTCTTTATCTTTATCTCTTCAAGCCTGAGTCTCTCTCTCTTTTCTTCAGGCTCTTCTTTACGATTTCCTCCCTCATTCATCTCTCTCTCCTTCTTCACCTCTCTTTCCTCCTCTCTCTCTCCAAGCTGGCACTTCTCCGGTACCTTGCGGCGTCTCTTCCTGTCATTGGCGGTGAATTCGAAGGCTGGAAGATTCTCTACTTGCACCACACACTGCTGTGTGTCCCTTCTGTGCAAGAAGTGAGCGAAACGCTCAAACAGTCGTCTGAACACACTGCTAAACATGGCACTAAAAGCTGCAAGCGAATGCAATATTTGTCGTCAAAATCTGCAGAAAGTCTCAAGTCTTTCGATCTGTTCTCTCCTAACACACCAACAGCAGACCAGAGTCAGAGCTGCAGTTCAGAGCGCCAGAATGGAATCTTCACTATGATGTCACAACAGTGCTCCAGAAGCAGCAAACACACACACACACACACTGACTGTTACCAAACAAGTTTCTGAAACACTCCTCCTGCCCCTGAATATTAAACTGAGATAGTAAAAATAAAAAATTTAGTTCACTTTCAAGAAAAAAAACAAACATAATGTAAAATGGTAATATTATTACATCTTAAAATAACTTTTTTCTATTTTATTTTATAAAATACTATTAATTATATTTTAATAAAATATATATATATATATATATATATATATATATATAATATATTAAAATGAAATTTTACTGTCCTGGTGTCTTCCTCTGTGTGCCCCACAAAAACTACATTTCCCATCGAAGATGATTATTAACTCGTATTATATCTTTTTAACCCCTTAACTGCCACTATCCCTACTTTTATTTATTGCCCTTTTTATTTTAGTAATCATCATTAATTCGAAAGCTTACGAACTCAAAATTCAGCCTGTGAAAACTGTTTTGAAATCGGATGTTGCGTTACCATGGAAACGTTAATTTAATTTCTTTTAGCAAGCTCCTCCCCTTAGTGGGTGGTGTCAGGTTTCATATTACAATATTTATTTTAACTACTTTATAGTCAAAACCTTTTCTGATCTTGACAAAACACATATCATCGGAAAGGGCTGAGTCTCAAGGTTCCATATTTGCCAACTGTTTTGTGATAGAAGTGATATTTGGACAGAAATGTATAAATTTGTTACAGGAGAATGCATATTTTTGGCTTTTTTTGGTACAGCGCCTAAACAAAATCTCATAGGAACTTCAATTTTTGTGATATCAACTTCAAATTTGGAACACAACTTGGTTAGACATATGGCTTTCATTTGATAGCAATTTTAGAATAAAATATATTTGATAAAATATACATTTTATGTAAAATAAAAAAAAGTTTAGTACAGTACATATGATTTACAGTAAATTTAATGTCATACTTTAATTTTTTCAAGTGCTTTTACTTCAACAATAATCTGCTGACTTTCTTCTTAAAACAAGTCCAAACTTAGGTCTGTACTTCAAAGCATTTTTGAATTAAGTTTAGATTTTCATGTCTATTCTCAAAAATGGGGGTGACCGTTAAAGGGATAGTTCACCCAAAAATGAATGATTGTAATCAAGCAGATCTCACCCCCTATTGACTACCATAGTATTTTTTTTTCCTACTATGGTAGTCAATGGGGGGCGAGATCTGCTTGTTTACAAACAATCTTCCAAATATCTTCTTTTGTGTTCAGCAGAACAAAGAAATTCATACAGGTTTGGAACAACTTGAGGACAGAATTTTCTTTTTTTTTTTTTTTGGGTGAACTATCCCTTTAAGGGGTTAATTGTCTACACTTTGAATAGGAACCCAAACTTCTGTCTAGTGGTCATCGCTGCGATTTGTAAAAGCCCCTTACATTGCGTGGTGAGACTGCGCATGCTCAGTGTGCGCTGTGTGGTAAACCAGGGAATGTTTAGCTAGCGCGAGGAGTTATTAGCTTCAACATCCTCGACCTTCGGGTGCCTGGTGTAGGCAAGGAGCCTTTTCTACACAATATTTACTTGTATCTGAAAATGTCCGTGTTCTCGGAGCCTGCTTTGGAGAAGAAATTATCAGAACTGAGTAACTCCCAGCAGAGCGTGCAGACCCTTTCCCTGTGGCTCATCCACCACAGAAAACACTCCAAAACCATCGTCAAAGTCTGGTATAGCGAGCTGAAGAAAGGTAAGGAGAGGTACATTTGACCCCAAACACCTAGATTATCTCTACAATGCGAGCTTATGTCATGTTTTGGCGTTTTGAAACGAAATTAACCAGCACATGCTAATCAAACAAGCTAATCATAGATTCAAGCTAATAGCTTAGCTCATCTACCTGTTTTGATTCTTCTGCAGCTTTATTATTGAGACAAAACCTCAATTATTGACTGGTTTTCTTTATTAATCAACATCATATCAGTCTGTATGACAATTGCAATTATTGAAACACATGTGTTTGGTCAGTTTCACTACTGCAAACCATAATTAGTGAGAAATATTCAATATAATATCTTTATTAGATATGCTTTGATCTGTTGTTGATGCAGCCATTTTGAAGCATCTACTCACTTGTTTCCTTACTAGGGTATATTTGTAGGGGTGTTTGGGACACAGCCTTTATTTATAGTGTTTTTCCTGGTGATGTAAAAATGGCAACACAAAGACTGTACTTGTACCCAGACGTGTTGGGATGAGATCAGACTACAGTCAGCTAGTCTGGTTTAGTTGATTCTGAACAGTTTAGTTTAGGATCAACCAGATCCCCCTCTTTAGATGGTAAGTACTGTGTTTTTTTTTCCCCAAAGCGCACACCTGCTTTGCTCGGACACCCAGTCTGGTGGCTATTATTAGTACAAAAACTACAGATTTTAATAGTGCTATTTTTGGTTTACTACAGAAATTTCAGCAAACACAAATATTCGGTTTTGGATGGAAATAATGATGTTCACCCAGAAATGAAATTTACTCACGCTCACGTCTAAATTTATGTTCTGTTGAACATGAAAGAAGATATTTTGAAGAATGTTTGTAACCAAACAGTTGCTGGTCCCTATTGACTTCCACAGTATGGAAAAAATACAATGGAAGTCAATGGGGACCAAAAATGGTTTGGTTACAAACATTCTTCAAAATATCTTCCTTTGTGTTCAGCAAAACAAAGATGTTTTCTTTTTCGTTTGGAACAACTTGAGGGTGAGTAAATGACAGAATTTTCATTTTTGGTTAAACTATCCCTTTAATTGCGTCTCTAATGACGCAGTGGCGTAAAATTAGTTTGGCTGAAATATTGAGAAGCGGCTTGTTGCTGAAGAACTGGTTTAATTTATCACACACAGAGGTTTTTTTATAACCCAGTTGCCCACATTTAATTACAGAAACTTCGTTTTTGCTTTCGGCTAAATAAAAAAAACTTTTTTTAGTGGTACACCATTATTTACCAGTTATAATCCAACTTCACTGTAGCTTAACTTAACGTTGCCACGGATTTTTGTCTCTATTTGTGTGTATAGATTTATATACTTACCAGTAATTGCATAGGAACAGTTTTAAAGTGGTGGTTGATTATGATTTCACTTTTTTAACTTTAGTTAGTGTGTAATGTTGCTGTTTTTTTATCTTTAGTATTGTTGCTGTTTGAGCATAAACAACATCTGCAAAGTTACGACGCTCAAAGTTCAATGCAAAGGGAGATATTTTCTTTTACAGAAATCACTACAACAAACGGCTGGTAGGGACTACAACAAGCTTCTTCCTGGGTTAGTGACATCACTAACCCTAAAATTTACATAAACCCTGCCCCCGAGAACACACAACAAAGGGGGTGAGGCCATGTTGGGCTGCTTTAGAGAAGAGGAAGAGTTGTTCAAACGAGGGTCAATTCAATGCTGGATTTGCACAAAAGATTAACATGACGGCACATGCTAGTGGATGAGTTGAATCAACTCCACAGCAACTACATAAATTTATCCACTAACCATTCAGAAACGTCTAAAAGTTGTAACTTCTTCCGAGTCTCTCCATCAGTGTCGACTCCGGTTTGAACAATGTAAGGCTGAACACCGTCGTCATTTTGGCTGCGTGAGATTCTCCAGCTTTGTTGTTGTTGAGCGACCGAAGCGTGAGCTGTTAAAGCTCCGCCCTCTTCTGGAAAGGGGGCGGGGAGCAGCAGCTCATTTGCATTTAAAGGGACGCACACAAAAACAGCGTGTTTTTGCTCACACCCAAATAGGGGTACATTTGACAAGCTATAATAAATGATCTGTGGGGTATTTTGAGCTGAAACTTCACAGACACATTCTGGAGACACCAGAGACTTATATTACATCTTGTAAACGGAGGTTCCTTTTAAGGCTTTGTGGTTGCTAGTGTTCTACACAGCCTTTTTATCTTCTCACAGACATGATAAACCAGTCTGATCCTGCATAACCAACCTCTGGTGCTGCTGAAGGGTTATTATAATGTTGCACCTTTGTGATAATGACACATTATGTGCTGTAGGAGTCTAGATTCTTCGATCAGCTCGGTTGTGTTTGTGCTTGCAAACATTAAATCATCAAATTGTTGACTTTAGGCCTCAATCAGGCTTTGAATGTACAATATAATGATTCATTTTGCGCTTGGAAAACGTTTACTCTAGTAATTGTCATGTTTGACTTGTTGCTCAGTGATGACATGGAAAGAACCTAGCAATGCAGTTTACAGTTGAGCACATGATTGACGTGAATGAATGCGAGGTATTAAGGTGCTGTGTAGTTTAGTTTGATGTCAATCGAGAAGTGAATTTTAATCTGCCCTTTAGAAATGGCTCCATCTGCCTATATGAACATGAACGATCATTGATTTCTAACCAGTGGTTTGTGAATTAAGCTTCTTGGCTAATGGGAAAAGATTACAGCTTCAGAATAATATGATCAAGCACAGATAAAGTTATTAGTACCGTGTGTTTGTTTGCAGGTGGGAGTGGATGATGGGTGAAATGCTTGAACGGCGCTATCTTTAGATCATCCGTCTCTCTTGAGATCTCTGTCTATAGTGAAGGTGTAGTTTCCATGGCAGGTTTTTGTGTTCAGCTGGAATCAGTAACAAGCGTTTCTCTCATGTGTTCACAGACTAACAATGGTTTTTGTTGCCTAGTACATTTTTGATTGCTATTCAGTTGCCAGTTGGAGTAGATTTGTTCCTCTCAACATTCAAAGCCAATGCTATAAATGATTTGATTTCATTAAAGAGCATATTCTTTTCAAAGCATTATTCCTCCCATTATTCCTGTTAAATCAAGACACGTTGTTTACTTCTCTTTCTCTCTGTGCAGCCCAGGTTTCTCGTAAGCTGACCTTCCTGTATCTTGCGAATGATGTCATACAGAACAGCAAGAGGAAAGGACCAGAGTTCACAGACGACTTTGCGCCAGTCATTGTCGATGCTTTCAAACATGTCTCCAGGTGAGAATATTTAGGCTGTTTTGCGCTTGTTTAAATTGCCAATGTTATATTATTCTTACATTGTAATACAGGGTTATTGAAATATGCAGGGGTTATGCTGAAATAAAATAAAATATAAATATAAATTTAGTTGAATAACTTAAACTAAACGAAAATTAGAAATGCTGCCTTGGAAATTGAATGTTGAAGCACTAGAATTATTAACTGGAGATATATATAAATAAATAAAACTGAACTAATGAAACTGGTAATGACTAATAAATAAGAAAAAACTGAAATAAAAATAAGTTAAACCCAACTATCAATATATATATATATATATATATATATATATATATATATATATATATATATATAATAAAATGACACAAGCACATAACTAAATTTACTAAAATTAACATAAATTAAAAATAAAAGCTAATTTAAAATATTAATAAAACTAAGTGTTTTACATTTTTATGGATAGTTTTTGTTCAATAAATTGTAAATGTTATTAAATTAATTATATAGCAATGTTATATTATTGTTTAGATTGTATTATAATTCATTCTTTTATTTATATATATATATATATATATATATATATATATATATATATATATATATAAATAATATACACATACACTACCAATCTAAAGTTTGGAATCTGTAAGATTTTTAATGTTTTTAAGAAGAAGTTTCGTCTGCTCACCAAGGCTGCATTTATTTAATTAAAAATACAGTAAAAACAGTAATATTGTGAAATATTATTACAATTTAAAATAACTGTTTTCTGTTTGAATATATTTTATAAAGTAATTTATTCCTGTGATCAAAGCTGAATTTTCAGCATCATTACTCCAGTCTTCAGTGTCACATGATCCTTCAGAAATCATTCTAATATGATGATCTGCTGCTCAAGAAACATTTGTGATTATTATCAATGTTGAAAACAGTTGTGTACTTTTTTTCAGGATTCCTTGATGAATAGAAAGTTCAAAAGAACAGCATTTATCTGAAATCCAAAGCTTTTGTAACATTATACACTACCGTTCAAAAGTTTGGGGTCAGTAAGAATTTTTATTTTTATTTTTTGAAAAGAAATTAAAGAAATTAATACTTTTATTCAGCAAGGATGCATTAAATCAACAGTAAAGACATTCATAATGTTACAAAAGCTTTGTATTTCAGATAAATGCTGTTCTTTTGAACTTTCTATTCATCAAGGAATCCTGAAAAACTGTTTTCAACATTGATAATAATCATAAATGTTTCTTGAGCAGCAGATCATCATATTAGAATGATTTCTGAAGGATCATGTGACACTGAAGACTGGAGTAATGATGCTGAAAATTCAGCTTTGATCACAGGAATAAATTACTTTATAAAATATATTCAAACAGAAAACAGTTATTTTAAATTGTAATAATATTTCACAATATTACTGTTTTTACTGTATTTTTAATTAAATAAATGCAGCCTTGGTGAGCAGACGAAACTTCTTTTAAAAACATTAAAAATCTTACCGTGTCCAAACTTTTGACTGGTAGTGTGTATATATAAATAAATTAAAACATTTAATGTTAATTGGGTATGAATAATTATATATAATGTTTATATTTAATTATTTTTTTAATTGCAGTATCTTTTATTTTATTTTTTTTATAATTAATCATGCCCAATTAACATTAAATAAACACCCTTGTACGTTTTTCTTGTAAAATGAAATTTGCTAAAACTAAGTAACATAAATTAAAAGTAAAAGTTAATTTTATTTTTTAAATGAAAACAACATTTATTGTTAATTGGGCACGATGAATAAAATAAAAAAATACTGCAATTAAAAATAAATTTATATATGTGTGTATATTATATTCTGTGTTTTTAAATTATTTTTTAATTACAGTAGTTTTAATAAATAATGTTTAACTGATGTATTTAAGAAAGTATCACCTGAATGTATTTTAGAATTTCTATCTTGTATTATTTTGAAATGTTTTATGTAGTTTTTTTGTTAATTGTGTGAACTTCGTTGTTTGTTCTGTTTTCGCCATGAAAATAGCCGTGTTGCTGACATGGTGTAAACAAACAAACAAACAAACAAATAAATAATCATTCCCAATTAGCATTAAATCAACACTAGCACATTTTTCTTCTAAACACCTTCAAGGGAATTTCTATCGATTGAATGCGTGTAGGTGAGTATAATTCAGTCTTAATTTAAGCCCAAGTATTTGCATCTTGCAGCAGTGTTGCTGTGATTCTTCTTGTGGTAAAATTATTATATTTACCATGGTTTTATCATCTTCCCTGTCCAGTGAAGGAGACGAGAGCTGTAAGAAACAGATGAGTCGAGTTCTGTCCATCTGGCAGGAAAGAGCCGTCTATGAGAACAGTGTACTGGACAAACTCTCTGACGTCCTGCGTAAGTAAACCAACACACGCTCATACTATTCACTGACTGACAAGGTTATTGGAAATATTACATAGTCGTTCAGAAAGACTCAGTATTCTGTTTTGATAAGTGTTTGCTGATAGTGAGAAAGTCCTTCACATGTAGAACGTCTCCTCATGACCTACAGAGGTAGAAAAGAAGGCCAAGAAAAGGCCTTATGAAGAAATCAAGGTGAACAACGATGATTTCGCCTCCCAAAGCTCCCCTGGTGAGCCTCCACAGGTATGAAAGAACAGCCTTACATCAGGCACATATTTAGCTATACGTCAGCTTAATCAGCCGTGTCAGGACTTGTTTTGTGTGTCCCAGACGGCAGATCTGATCCGAGCGCTACAGGAGCTTGAGAACGCGGCCTCGAGTGACGCAGCTCTCCGTCAGCGGATCTCTGCTCTTCCTCCAGAGGTGCAGGACACCTCCCTGTTGCACAAGGTCACAGGTGAGAACACACATGCAAACCTTTGTCATGTCAGAACTAAGTAAATGGATCAGAAACATGGGCCTGGTTTCACAGACATGGCTTAGATTAAGCCAGGATTCAGTTCGGTTAGCTTTTGAGACAAAACACTGGCACTGACATATTTTGAGATATGCTTACAGTTAAAACAGCTCAAACAAGCATTTTAGTCTGGGACTAATTTAATCCTTGTCTGTGAAACTGGGGGAAAATGTAATAAAAATCTGAATTTTAATTTATGATTTATGCTGCACCACAGTATGTGTTCAGAAACAGCTAGACGGAGCACAGAATGTCAGGGAAATTTCATTTGAGTTTTATTATAGTTTTATTAATATTTTGAATTGGCTTTTATTTTTGTATTTTTGGTTGTCATGTTAATTTTAGTTTAATTTGTCCTTTTAGTTTGATGTCTAAGTTTCTTTATTTAAATATTTCTGTTTAGGTTTAATTTATTTTTATTTCGGTTTTTATTTATTTCCAGTTAATAATTTTAGTGATTCAACTTATTTCAGTTTATTGCCAAGGCAATAAATTTCTAATTTCTCTAATTTTCATTTTAAAGCAATAAAGGCAATAAATTTCTCTAATTTTCATTTTAAAGTTTTTCAACTAAAACTAATACTTTTATTTTATTTCAGCTTTTTTTAAATTAGCAACAAACATTTTCTGTAAAGCTGCTGAAACTGTTTTATTTTATTTTTATTTCATTTCTATTTGGGCTTCTTTTTTTTTTTTTTTTATTTATTTATAAAAGTTAATAATTAATAATTTTAGTGCACCAACTTAAAACTTATTTCAGTTTATTGCCAAGGCAACATTTCTAATTCTCATTTAAAGTTTAATACTTATATTTTATTTTATTTCAGCTTTATTTAAATTAGCAACAAGCATTTTCTGTAAAGCTGATTTTTGTTTGATTTGAGTTGTATAATAGTTTTATTATTTTGAATTAGTTTTTATTTATTTATTTTAGTTTTCATGTTAAATTTAGTTACATATTTAGTAATTTCATTTTGTCATTTTATTATTATTTTTTTTAAATAATGATATTTAGGCTTATTTTTGTTTCAGTTTTAGTTTTTTTTTTTTTTTTTTCAGTTAATAATTTTAGTGCTTAAACTTATTCCAGTTTAAGTTAATATTTTTATTTTATTTCAGCTTCATTTCAATTAACAGAAATGTTTTTTACTCTTTCCCTGCCATTGACGTAATTTTTCCAGCTTTTATGCATCTTCTGAAAGAGTACAGAATCTCCGGATCAAAACACAGGCGATGAAAGCACATGTAAAATAACGCGATCATCAAACATTAAACGGCATATAAATCAAAACTGCGTTACATTACAGAATGAAATGTCGACCCAGGACGAGGTACAGGACTGTGGACTCAATCTACTCCATCTGTGTTTTGATCATCGTTCTGAATCCCATCCAGACAGCCTTGATTTTCTCAGCGTTTTGCTCAAAATGTTGCTTCTTTTATGAAACGTACCCACATTCAAGTGTTGATAAAAAAAATAATGCATGAAGCTAGAATAAAATGTGTTTTCTTTCTTTAGATATATTGCATGTTCAGATATTCATACAACAATATTCTGTTGGCCATGAAACAAAAATGCTGGCAACTTTTTTTCAAAAAAAGCTGGCAGGGAAAGCATTAATATTTTTAGTTAATGATAATAACCCTGCTTTGAATCAATACGTATTGTGAAAAGTTCTATACAAATAACCCTGAATTGAATTAATATAAATCACATGTAGTCGACTGTTCTGTCTGTGTAAGACTGTCCTGCTTGTGTTTGTGTCAGATAAAGAGTCAGGAGAGCGTCTCTCTCGGCTGGTGGAAGAGGCCTGCATGCTTCTAGCCGACTACAGCGGGCGGCTGGCGGCAGAGATCGATGATCGGCGGCAGCTCACACGCACGCTCGCTGTCTTTTTGCAGAGTCAGAGAGACGGCCTGGCCCAGAACGAGCAGAAACTAGAAGTGGGTAAACTTACTGACGTCACTTTTTCTTTTCTTTTTATCCTCATTTGCTATCTTCTACTTACTGGTGTTGGTTTGTTTCTCTCTTTCTCCACTTCTTCCCTTCTACTTCTTTCTTTCTTGAGACGTGTGTGTCAAAAATATATGCACATCTTCACCACTGTGCCGTAATCAGAGCTGCATGGGTTTGTTCTGCCTATAGAGGGCAGTGAAACTCCCATATCAAGTCATTTCAGCAAACGCAGCACTGAATTATCTTTTCAAAGGGATAGTTCACCCAAAAATAAAAGTCTGTCATCATTCACTCACCCTCAAGTTGTGTGAGTTTCTTTGTTCTGTACACAAAAGAAGATATTTTAAAGAATGTTTGTAATCAAACAGTTTCTGGTCCCTATTGACTTACATTGTATTTTCTTTCATACCATGGAAGTCAATGGGGACCAGCAACTAAAATATCTTTTCTTTTTTTTTTATTTTTGGGTGAACGATCCCTTTAACCCCTTGTGCATGAGATGCGTCACTGGGCTGGTAAGTATAAACCAAAAAAGTTCTAGTAAAGTTTTATGGGCATTAACTGCTTCATTTTCCAGCCTTTGCCAACAGGTAGTGAGCAGATTCCTGTGTTCCACCTGATGCCGTCTTTACAAATCAAATAAAAATAAAAGAAAAAACTTCAATCTCTTGAGTGTGCTTATTTTTTTGCTTATGCACTGGCTTTCACAAATACATCCTTATTGAGTCCAGTAGTGAAATAACTGGCTGTGGTTATATGCTTTAACAGTAGTTTTACAGTAGTTAACATGAACAATACTTTTGCAGAATTTATTAATTTTGGTATTATAGTGTCTTTATAAACAAATACTGTAAAAGATTGTTCAATTTTTAGTTCATTATGCCAAATGCGTTAGTTATTAAGGGTTAGTTCACCCCAAAATGTAAATTCTGTCATTAATTCCTCACCTTCATGTCGTTCCACACCCGTAAGACCTATGAAGAGACGAGAATACTTTTTGTGCGCAAAAACAAAACAAAAATAACCACTTTATTCAACAATCTCTTCTGTGTCATTCTCATACGTTGTTTACGTCCAGCGCTTCCAGGTTCTACGTCAGAACGCAGACTCATTATTGGCCGGCTCCTGCGTCAGCATCACATGCATGCGTCGTGCTGATCACGTGATCAGCTTTGGCCAATACTGAGCCGGCATTGTGGCACTGTGTTACTGCGTCACCTGCGCAAGATAATGATAGGGAAGAGAAGAGATTATTGAATAAAGTCGTTATTTTTGTTTTGTTTTTGCGCACAAAAAGTATTCTCGTTTCTTCATAACATTAAGGTTGAACCACTGCAGTCACATGACTGTTTTAACGATGTCTTTAGTTCCTTTCTGGACCTTGAAAGTGTTGATTATATTGCTGTCTATGGACGAGTCACATACCTCTCGGATTTCATCAAAAATATCTTAATTTGTGTTCTGAAGATGAACGAAGGTCTTATGGGTGTGGAACGACATGAGGGTGAGGAATTAATGACAGAAATTACATTTTTGGGTGAACTAATACTTTAAGTTTTAATTTTATACACAGTTCATCATCTAGGACTAAAAGTATACAAGTAACTTGAAAAGATAATTGCTTTTAAAAGCATTGTGGTTTTAAGTTAAATTAACTCCTTAAAGTCTGACTGCAAAGGGTTAAAACTACAGTTATATATATGCTGTTATTGGATCAGATTATTTATGTAGTTAATGTCCATATTTCACATCAAAATGTATAGTTGACCTGACTTTGTAGAAGTACAGACATTAACCATATACAAATTAACTTGCAATTAAATTAGTCTAATTTATTACGTATGCATCTTAACAAATACCCTGACAGACTTGTATTATAGATGCAAAAAAATTTTTTTTTATTATTATTTTGGTGTGAATTAATGTTTAAAAGTAAGGCATGATTTAAAACTCTAGTTTCTCAGTGTTTCATTAGTGACACAAGCATGTTAAAGAGTTTTAAAAAATAAATTTTAGAACATTAATAGAATTTAAAAAATGATAGGAAACACATTTTCAAGAACTTAAGTCACTGACATAAACACTAATAAGGAAATATATTTTATAAAGTATAAAATGCTTTATATAACAGTGGACCGTATTATTTTAGTGCGTCTGTGCTCACTATAAACACAGCTGCCTCGTGTTTATGAAAGAGAGGTGATAAAAAACAAAACTAAATCCAACTGTTAAAAAGAGAGTTGCATCTGTTAAAAAGCCTTGTGTTCAATATATAAAAATTAAAGACGGTACCGTCCCAAAACAAAGGAATCCATACGTTCTGGTTTTACTAATATATCTCCGGTTGTATCTTTGCACTAACAAGGTGTGTATTTTTATTTCAGGAATACAAGCGCAAACTGGCCCGAGTGTCTCAGGTCCGGAAGGAGCTGCGGTCTCGTCTCGGCAGTCTCCCGGATCTCTCCCGGCTCCCGAGCGTCACGGGTGGCCACGTCCGCCTGCCGTCCTCCGGCGATCTTTACAGCCCCTCAAACTGAGCTGGACTCTCACCCCGTCACCCGGTCCTCCGGCCGCCATTCTTTCTTGCTTTAGAGTTGACATCACCTGGCCACTATGATATTAGTGGATGCGTCCAATATGCAGTTTCAATGATGAGCACCATCCATGCGGTATCACAATTCATCCCCTTTGCAATTAAAAAGTATTTCTGCATTGGGATCAATGCAGTTATTTAAAACGATAGAAGTTATTCTTGAATAACAAGTCAACGAACTTTAGAATAGCTTTGTTTTGGAAGCTTCCTTAAAAGTAAGACGCCAAAAGTAAAAACAGACATCCTACTCGAAAACTGATAAAATCTTTCAGTTTCCAGCTCCTCTCTTACTCATTTGATAGTACTTCAGATTTGTTATTTTTGTATTTTTGCAGTGAATATTCATTTCAGTGCAGTATCTTTTAATCAGCTGCAGTATTTTAGTGCAGCGGTCATACACTCTGGGTTAAAAACAACCCAAGTTGGGTTGACAATAGACAAACTGGGTTGATTTAACCCAGATGGTTGGGTTAAATGTTTGCTGGGGAGTTTTATTTAACTCAACTATTGTTTAAAAATGACTATATGTCTGGCTTAAAATGAACCCAGAATATGTTGGAAATTAAAAATCAGACACATAATTACTAGAGGCAACAATAATAATCAAAAGGTGAACATTTTATTAATAAGCAATTTAATAAATGTTTATTGTTTCATTATTATGCATTAAACTTATTAATAAATGTTAATTTACAACATACTTTGGGTTCATTTTAAGCAAGAAATACAGTCATTTTTAAACAATAGTTGAGTTAAATAAAACTACCCAGCATGTTGGGCAAACATTTAACCCAACCGCTGGGTTTGTCCATTTTTAACCCAACTTGGGTTGTTTTTAACCCAGCATTTTTAAGGTACCAACGAACTGAAGGTTACTTGTGCTGTAGTTAATGTAGAGCTTTGCAATTGGCAAAGAGATGTTTTCCCTTTTGGGTTTGTGCTTACCACACTTACCACACTTACCAAACCCAAAAATGCTGGGTTAAAAACAACCCAAGTTTTTTAACCCAACCGCTGGGTTTGTCCATTTTCAACCCAACTTGGGTTGTTTTTAACCCAGCATTTTTTAGAGTGCATCATAAAGTGCTCCAATAGTAGAGTATACCAGATTTTAATCTCTATTTCAGTGTAATTATCATGCCTAAGAAGTAAACCTATCTGAAAGGTCCTTCATTGATCAAACAAATTCAAATGTGTTTAACTTTCATCTCGTCCTCCTTTTCATCTACAGACAGTGCTTTGGATAAGATGAGTAATTGTTCATTGTCTCTTTGGGTTTGTTGGTTGATGAATTTGTGTTTATGTGCGTTTTACTGTATGGTCGCTCCCTCGTTGGTCATCTGTGATGAAAAGAACCAAACTACTAGTTACAACCGTTTCCTTTGTAGCATCTGAAGGCGCCGCCGCTCTTTGCCTGTGAAACCACAACTTTTAACTTATTTAGTTGCAAGTGTACATTTTAACATCAGCCTTTGTAAATAACGTGTCAGTCTGAGCCAAATAAAGCCGAAGGCAAAGGATAAAATCATTCTTTTACTTATTTTCTTAGATTGTAATGAAAGTGAAAACAAACATGTACAGTATTTTTGCAAAAATAAATGCACTTTTTCTTTTTTCACAATGTTGTCGAAAGAGGCTCATCTGAGCCCTGATGTCCAAAGAAAAAGATCAATTTTGGTTTTGATCTGGATTAAACCATCAGTGTGTGTTGTTTAAAACTTTTTGGTAAAATTTGGTAAAATCTTTGATCCAAAAAAAAAAAAGGACGTGATCCCAACACAAGGGAGGATTTTAGAAACAAAAATTGGTCAACAAAATTAAACATTTGTAATATACACGTTTTATTTTATTTTATTTTATTTTTTGCTCTTGATTAGTTTAGCTGCTTGAGTAATAAAGTAGAAGTAGACGTTAAAAAAGGATAAAATATTCCCCCAAACAGCTGTCAGTATCAAAAATAATATATTTTAATCACTCTATATAAACTACATTGGCACAATCATAAGATATGATCCCTTATTGCATGTATATTTATTTGTGTTTACAGAGATACAGAGCCCCTGAAGGGACAGTTTGAGATAGGAGGAAAAGTTCATTTTAATGCTTTCACGTTCTCTCACAAATGTTTTGCGTTCCTCCGAGAAACTTTGGAGCTTTTTGCGAGTGAACGCGCAAAATTTTTGCAAGAGAACTCAAAATATATCTTTTTTCTCCCTTCCTTCTCATATTTTTTCCATCACTATGTCCCTTTAGTGCCTCCGTAGGGGTCTGATTGTTTAAAGGAAACTGAAAATGGAAGGGGATGTTTGTTTGTTTATGTTGTTTTCTTTCTCTTCAAATAAAAACACTAAAAGTGACCCAGGTTGACTATTCTACCTGTTGTTCTTTAGCTGAAATGCAAGCCCATTTGGAGCACTGCTTGAAAAACCGGAGCATGGATTATCAGATCCTGGATAACAAATCATGGGATTTTATTATGATCCAGATTCAATTTTTTCAATAACTGGGCCCTGGACTCCTAAAAACTGCCAAAACATGATTTATCAATTTAGTCACTTCCCTAGTGGAAAATCCTGAAGGATTGGGTACAGAATTCCAAATGGAATTCCCATTAAGTCAATAAGATTCATTAAGACAAGTTGTTTCACTCGGCGACCATCTTTGAAATGCCTCTCGGGCATTCAAATCTCTTTGAATGGGGAAACATCAAATTCTCTAAAGCTGTTCGCCAAGCTTTCGATTAAATTTCATATTTGAAATCTGACAACAACTGTCTCATAAATTTTCATTCTAAAGGCTCGAATCATGACAAAAAAGGTATTTTTCAGGCAAGCTCAAGCTAATGCGCATGCGCAGTCCTAAATGCGGAGGCGCGCGTCTGACTGTTTCTATAGGAACCGGAGCTTCTATCGCCGCTGCAGTGACGCGATGACTTTACCAATTGGCGATTGGCTCTTATTTAGAAGGCGGGACTTTTCCCACCATATTGCGCGTTGCACTTTCTCCTGTTCAATACAAGTAAAGCCTCTTGTGTTATTCTAGAGTCTTTGATAAGAATCCTCCAATCAAATAAGATCCAACATGGAAGGTCAAATTCTTATTCTAGTAGACGTTCTGTAATCAACATTCCATTTGGAATAATTAGAACTGTATTTTGGAATAATGTCTTGCTACTGGACAGTTACAGGAATTGGGAAAGATGTTCTAATCTACACGGGCATTGGATCATATTGGGAATGTCTTATTGAGAACAATGTGTTAAAATAAAGACTTGTCATATGATGTTGAATAATATGAGGAAATTTCTTCTGGGTTGGTTTCAAAACACTGTAATGATTCTTTTTTTTTTACTTGTATGGGAAAATGCAATGTATCATTAAAGTGATTAAATTAGTTAAACTTCAAACCTAATCAACTTATTGAATGTGTTAACTGATTATCTCTGCAAAAGGTCAGTTTTCTTTCAGTGTCAATCATCTCAGTCAGGAGTTGCAAGCAGCCTGAAAGTTTGCACACGGTTCGCAGTCACAAGGCTTCAGATTCAGATAAATCCGCTTTTTCACTGAGCACCAAATATTAGACGTGTTCCTCCTGTAGCCTATATGACAGCAGACGGGTTAAAAGTGTGGTATATGTGAAATATGTACTCTTTTGATAAATAATCACATCTTAAAGCTAGAAATTACAGAGCAGTTTGCAGAAATGTTTCAGTGGATTCACTATAGGCTACTGAAAACACCGCGTCACTTAATTAATAGAAACGATCGAGTTATTGTCCTCCAGATGGGATGATCCTAAAGGATTTGGAGAAGCAGAGTTTGATCAGAAACTTTGCACACGGTTCACAGTCACAAGCCTTCAAATAACAGCGCATTTGCACTGAGCCTCTAATATCAGCTGCACTTTACCTCAGGATGCTGCCAGCACTGTGACAGGACGAATTTCATGCTTTGTTATCTTCATTTTAGCAGTGTAGATTTATACCACATAGTCTAAACGTCCGCAGAAAGGGTTAATTTATAATTCAATCTTAAGTAAACTTATCAAAAGTGAAGGAAAACTAAAACCATGGTCAAAAAAGATCCGGAAAAGATTAATTTGGTCACGGAAAACGGTGCAAAAATGTACACCATCACGTCAGAAAGGTAATTGTTTTCTTTATTTTAATATTAATACTATTGGTGAATTCAGGGTGATTGGAAATGATTTGGAAAAAGTGTCCCAGTCAACCTAAATTCACCCTATTATTTTAACAAAATGTTGAGTTTGATTTAACGGTGTAAAAGTGTTTTATACATAAGGGCACAGTGGCAAATTATGTTTCGTTTACTTTTTCTTCTTTTCGTGAGTGTTATGCTATTACACAAGGTCGTAAGGATCTCAGTGGTGTGCAAATTTTGCACTGCGCCCTAATCCGGGCTAGAAATGGACACATGCGGATTCGACTCTTTTCATTAGCAGATGGGGTTTGCAAAACGATCTGAATCAATTTGCGATTCGGTTCGATTCTTTCGGACCGCTGTTTTTAAACTGAATCATTTGGCGTGATTTTTCAGTCAGTAAAACATTATTAGCATAGGGGAGAGTGGGGTAAGATGAGCCAGTGGGTAAGTTGACCCGGCATCTTGGCCACCCATCATTTCTGCCAGACTGTGAAAAGGAGAAGCACATGGGAGGAGTGGAAGTCGCTTATTTACTTTAAAAACTCTTTTGGCTTGACATAGTAAAATTTTAACATAGCAGATGTTTCATCAAAGCAAATTTGTCTGGGTCTAAAAATATTTATGATGCATACTGGTGATTTAGCAACGTATAAAACCATGCAAGTCATTTAGCTAAATATTATTCTGAATTGGTAAGATAGCTTGTTTTTCCTAAAATGGCAGCTATGGGGCAAAGTGAGCCAAATGCTGTGGGGTAAATTGAGCCAGTGTTTTAACTTACCTCACCATAAGGCAATGAGTTTAAGTTAAATCTGAAGTATAAACTGGTGTCATTGCAGTGTAATATTACGCAACTGGTTTAGTTGATCTTTATTTTCGAGTTTATTTGATATGAACACTCTTAAAACAGATGTGTTAAAAACAACACATCCTGTGTTAGATCTTAACACACCCGTGTTTCTAGTTAAGGACAACACATTTTGTGTTACTTTTAACTCAAACATGTGTTATTCCTGCTCATTTTCTACACACTAATGTGTTATATTTACACAATTTGTGTCAATTATGTACACAAAATGACACAAAATGTGTCACAAAAAATAACACAAAAAATGTGCTATTAATTAACACATCTTTTTTGAGAGTGAATAGTGTACAAGTCACACTGATACAAACCAGAGGATGTTTAATCATATATATCTTTCCACCTGTAGTCTCTAATGGCCTAACATGGTCGACATTGCAGAAAAACTACCATGTCAAGAACCTTTTGACTAAAATGTTTATTAGTTTCAGTGACATTTATTCATTCTTATTTAGTTTTTTATTTAATTTTACTCAAAAAACTCTCTGTTTAGTCTGATTATGGGAAGGTTACAACTTTGATGTTCAGCATATTGTTTAAGAAATGCAAACAATTAAAGTTTTGGTTTAAATTAGCTTAAAAAAAAAGAAATATTTGTAAAATATTTTTATGAAGAATATTTGTAAAAGGAAATTTGATTATTAAATTAGTTTTTAAAATCTTTAAAATTTCACATGGGTTTGATTCAGATTCAGTTAGATGGTTTACACCCACCTACTGACTCGGCTCAACTTACCCCTAACCTGGGGTAAATTGAGCCAGGTGGAACACTTTTTTATAAGAAGCCATATTTTTATAACCCTTTGATGTATTCTGATCGTTTAAAATGATAGGAAACATCCTGAAATTACTTTAAATACTTTCATTGTACTTCACTGCCTCATTTTCCCTTATCTTGAGGACCACATAAATAAAAAATGGCTCATCTTACCCCACTCTCCCCTACATTAAAACAGAGGATTAAGTGGATTTTTTTTTTTTTTTTTACCTACAATCAAATGAAACAAAAGGCTATTTTTTGAGGTCTTTTAACCCTTTTTTGTGCGATTCGGTTTGATTCTTTTGGATCGCTCTTTTTAACTGAATCATTTGGCGCGATTTTTCAGTCAGTAAAACATTATCGGCATACATTACAACAGAGGATTAAGTGAATTTTTTACCTGCAATCAAATGAAACAAAAAGCTCTTTGAGAGGTAACTTTAGGTCTTACAAGCGTCAAGTCTTCTACCCTTTTTGTGCGATTTGGTTCGATTCTTTCGGACCGCTGTTTTCAAAGCAAATCATTTGGCGCGATTTTTCAGTCAGTAAAACATTATCGGCATATATTAACACACAGAGGATTAAGTGGATTTTTTACCTACAATCAAATGAAACAAAAGGCTACTTTTTGAGAGGTAACTTTAGGTGTTATAAGCGTCAAGTCTTTTAACCCTTTTTTTATGCGATTCGGTTCGATTCTTTTGGATCGCTGAATCATTTGGCGCTATTTTTTAGTCAGTAAAACATTATCGGCATACATTAAAACAGAGGATTAAGTAGATTTTTTTTTTTTCATCTACAATCAACTGAAACAAAAGGCTACTATTTGAGAGGTAACTGATCTTATAAGCATCATTTTAAGTTTACTAAAATATAATTGCCTGCATATATTTCTTTTATAGAAATATAGTACCTTAATATAAAACAAAAGCATGTTCAAAATATACCACATAACAGAAATAACGTTGTTTTTTAATGGCACAACATTGAAGGTTGCAGGTGAATTGTCATACGTGTGGTCACCATCAGACATAGCTGTTTGTCAATCAAACCTATGACTTTTTCAAGATTTACTTATGTTAATGACTGTTATATTCCTCCCAGTGTGTCCTCAGGTGAGATGAAGAACGGTAAACACTGTCACGATAACAGCCGTGCCCAGAAGGACCGAGAACGAGAGAGAAAGCTTGCCAAGAAACGTCTATACATTGTTTCGGCAGTATGTCTGGTCTTTATGGTGGGCGAGATATTAGGTGTGTGACCCTTCCTGCTGATTGGCTGCAATGCATGTTTTTGCACACACAAAGGATCGCTGGTGAATTAATATGCGCTGATGTCTGGTTTGTGTAAAGGTGGGTATTTTGCTGGAAGTCTGGCAGTGATGACAGATGCCGCCCACCTGCTTGTGGACCTCACCAGCTTCATCATCAGTTTGTGCTCGCTGTGGCTGTCGTCCAGACCTGCTACACGCACTTTCAATTACGGCTGGCATCGAGCAGGTAAATGACTGGAATTGTTGAACAGTAAATTGTTGTCATGTGGTCCAAAAACTCCTCCATCCCTGGATACAGTGATATAATGCATTATATATAAGGGCTGCCAATAGATAAGATTTTTTTTGCGATTAATTGCACAAAAAGAGTGTGATTAATCACAATTATTTGGACACTTATTGTGAAATTATCTTGTTTAATATGCTCATTATTTCCTATTAAACCATCAGATTGAAGGGTGATTCATAGGACACTTGAAGACTACAACATGAAACCAAATGATATAGTCCATATAATTCATAAATTTATGCACACCAAAACACCCATGAAAAAAAAAACATTACAGAATTTTCAGGAAAAAAGTAAACTCAGAACAACAAAATGTAAATCACCGCATTACAGCACTCAGACTGAAGCTCATTAGAAACAGACACTTACGCATCATCACTGAACAGTGATTTTGGCATTTTTTAATCCACCACCACAAACAAACAATGTTGATAAGAAATCATATAATTAGACTGGCACAGTTAAACTTATGATTTGGAAATAATGCAACTATTATGCAGCAAATGTGCATGGTCACGAAATAACTGTTTTCTCAAATAAAGCTTAACATATAAAACAGTGGCAGCGGGCGGCGGTTAGAATAAAATAACCTATTAGATTTCAAATAACAGCAAACAATCCCAGCAGTAAAGCTTTAACTTCTTGATTGATGCTGTCATTCACTTAATCGCTGTGGTTGAAATGCTTTAAAAAGCTGGCTTTCTGCACAAAATTAAGCTCTGGTGTAGGTCTTCCTTTGCCGATTAACTCCAGCTTTTTAAACTATTATTTAAAAGTTTGCAAATATTATTTCTTTTTTACAATAGTTCAGGCCCTCACAGTATAATTATGGCACAAAATTCACTCGATAGTATTTTTGTGTGAGGGCTCGCGCTCTTCAGAAGCAATAACAGAATAAGGCCGAGCTCGTGTTTTAAAGCGAAATACATACTGGAATGAATAATTCACTGAAAATGCAACATGAGTATCTATTCTCTCTGCCATCTTTGATGTAATCAGCCTGGATTTTATACTTTTAAATACTTTTATTCAGCAAGTATGCATTAAAAAGATCAAAAGTAACATTTATATATTGTTACAAAAGATTTCTATTTTAAATGCTGTTCTTTTGAACTTTCTGTTAATCAAAAAATCCTTAAAGATATATCCCAGTTTCCTCATGAATCTGAAGCAGCACAACTGTTTTCAAAATTGATAATAATCATAAATGTTTCTTGAGCAGCAGATCATCATATTAGAATGATTTCTGAAGGATCATGTGACACTGAAGACTGGAGTAATGATGCTGAAAATTCAGCTTTGATCACAGGAATAAATTACTTTATAAAATATATTCAAACAGAAAACAGTTCTTTTAAATTGTAATAATATTTCACAATATTACTGTTTTTACTGTATTTTTAATTAAATAAATGCAGCCTTGGTGAGCAGACGAAACTTCTTTTAAAAACATTAAAAATCTTACCGTGTCCAAACTTTTGACTGATAGTGTATATATATATACAAGTGTAATTTCATCACTATACTATTGTGTATTTTCAGAAATCCTGGGTGCTCTGCTGTCTGTCTTCACTATTTGGCTGGTGACTGGTGTTCTGGTGTATCTGGCAGTGGAAAGGATCATTGACGATGACTTCACTATTGAGGGCACTGTGATGCTCATCACCTCTGGCTGTGCTGTACTGGCCAACATAATGTAAGACAAAAACCTCAGTTCTATTACGGAGTGTATCCACACACTATTATTAGCCCTAATCTGATAACTAACTAATTTACTGCCTTTGACATTTTAGCAAAATTGTTGTTTGCTGTGAAATTGGCTTAAACTGACCTTCTATCTGTTGTTCTCTGTGTAGAATGGCACTCACTCTGCATCAGTCGGGTCACGGCCATAGTCACGGCGGTCTGAGCGGCGGCCACGGTCACGGTCACGACCATGGGAAGGAAAACGGCCACAGCCATTCTAACACTAACCAATGTGACGTAGAGGAGCAAGGGTCTGGAAAAAGACAACAAGCTAATGCTAGCGTAAGGGCAGCGTTTGTCCATGTGATTGGAGACCTTCTGCAGAGTGTCAGTGTGCTTGTCAGTGCCCTCATCATCTTTTTTAAGGTAAGAGGTGAGAGATTATTAGCAGTTTTAGTATTAGTATTACATTGGATCTATATATATATATTACCCTCTATAGATCAAATGTAACACCATGATGCTAATGAACTGAATTCTTTTCTTCTTACAGCCTGAATATAAAATTGCAGATCCCATTTGCACCTTCCTGTTTTCTCTGTTTGTCCTGGGCACCACATTTACCATCATGAGGGACATTATTATTGTCTTAATGGAAGGTAAAATGTCTCTTGTGGTCTTTGCTGTTTCATTCACACTCCAGAATTTGTCATTTTGGCAGAGAGTGGTGACTTTGAAGAAGCTAATGATTACATTATGTTATGTTACTTTGTCTATTTTTGTTGCACCAATGAAAATAGTTCCAAACAAAGCTAAAAGTGAATCTGTTGCGCGTCTCACAGCAACGTACAATATGATAGTGGTGTTTCGTTCCTGAATGAATCAGTGTGTTTGAACAAATCAGTTGATTAATGATTCAATGGTTCACTCATAATGACCGTCACTGGCTTATTTCCTGAATGAAGCAGTGTTTCGAACAAATAGATTGATGAATGATTCAATGACTCACTCACAATGACCGTCACTGGCTTCGTTCCTGAATGAATCAGCGTGTTTGAACAAATCAGTTGATGAATGATTCAATGGTTCACTCACAATGACCGTCACTGGCTTATTTCCTGAATGAAGCAGTGTTTCGAACAAATAGATTGATGAATGATTCAATGACTCACTCACAATGACTGTCACTGGTTTCGTTCCTGAATGAATCAGTGTTTTTGAACAAATCAATTGATGAATGATTCAGTGACTCACTCACAATGACCGTCACTGGCTTATTTCCTGAAAGATTCAGTGTTTTTTAACAAATCAGTTGATAAATGATTCAATGACTCACTCACAATGACTGTCACTGGTTTCATTCCTGAACGAATCAGTGTTTTTGAACAAATTGATTGATGAATGATTCAATCACTCACTCTAAATGACCATTACTGATTTCGTTCCTGAATGAATCTGTCTTTTAACATGTCGACTGATTAATGATTCAGTGACTTACTCACATTGACAGTCACTGGTTTCGTTCCTGAATGAATCAATGTTTTTGAGCAAATCAGTTGATGAATGATTCAATAACTCACTCATGTCACTGTCTCCAGTCCTGAATGAATCAGTGTTTTTGAACAAATCGATTGATAAATGATTCAATCACTCACTCTCAATGACTTTCACTGGTTTTGTTCCTGAATGAAAACAATGTAATAATTCTGTCAGTTAAGAACAAACATTCTTACAACTTAATAGCAACATCTGCAAAACATTTATCGAACTTTTTTTTTGTTATCTGGGAATAAAGAATGAGAGTCTGTCCAAACTTTTGTCTGGTAGATTAATTGAAGGCAAATCTTAAATACACTCTCTATAAATAAATAGCTGTTTTAATGGCCACTAGGCATTCTGAGAAAGGTCGTTTCATTTTCATGTGCTCTTCTCATTAAAACATTTCTTGGAACATGAAGATTTTAATTAGAGCTCCTCAGCCTCAGTGTTTCTCCTCCACAGGTACGCCGGCCGGTGTGAACTATAACGAGGTGAGAGAGCACCTGCTCCGAGTAAAGGGTGTTAAAGCTGTGCACAACCTTCACATCTGGGCTCTGACAATGAACCAGGCTGTGCTCTCCGCTCACGTGGCTATAGGTAATGCTTTTAACTCCATATGGCTTCTTTGTGCCATTTGTTTCTGAAATATTCACCAGTCTGTTCATTTTGAACTCCTCAGATGATACCGTAGAGCCACAGGCTGTGCTGAGGGAAATGACCCAGGCCTGTTTCACCGCATACAGTTTCCATTGGGTAACCATTCAACTGGAGCAACAGGCGGACCAAAGGCCTGACTGTAGCCTCTGTCAAGACCCCACAAAGTGAAACACCCAGAGACTAATCCAAAGGCATAAAAGGCCCATGAAAGAGACCATTTTAAAAGGATTATTATCAAAACATAAATGGAGTCCATGAACACCCCCGAAGCTTCACAGTTCCATAACTTATATTGATTTTTTATGCTGTTGAATGTTTGATGATCACGTCATGTGCATCAGCAATGCTTCTATCGCTTGTTTCTGCTTCATCTTTGCTTGTTTTTGGATCCGGAGACTCTTTCAGAAGAACAGCGCCCCCTGCTGTATAACAGAGAACACATGAATTGCCGTAAAATTCCGTCAGTTTTTTTTGTGAAATAATTTGTTGCGCGTCTCAAAGCAATGTACGCCACGATTGTGGTGTTTCGTTCCTGAATTAATCAATGTTATTGAGCGAATCGATTGAATAAAGATTCAGTGACTCACTCACAGTGACCGTCAATGGCTTTGTTCTTGAATGAATCAGTGTTTTTGAACAAATCGATTGATGAATGATTCAATGACTCACTCACAATGACTGTCACTGGTTTCGTTCCTGAATGAATCAGTGTTTTTGAACAAATCGATTGATTAATGATTCAATGAATCATTTGAAATGTTGAATGTTTGATGATCACGCCAGCATGTCAGTTTCTCCTTCATCTTCGCTTGTTTTTGGATCCGGAGACTCTTTCAGAATTGTTCTGTCAGGAAAATTACTTGATATCTGCCAAAGGTGACCCACTGAGCCATGCAGGTAAGAAGGTTCTTTAGCCATGAAAATCATTTTAAATAGGCACATTATATGTCATTTTACAGTTTTTCCTTCATGTTTATTTTTCTTCATCTGTAAACAAGACTACTGTGATGCTGTAATGTACTGTACTCTTTGTACCATCCCTTAATTAAAGGGATAATTACCACCAACCAACAGTGTGTTCATTTTATTGTTAATCTTGGACTTTCTTTGTTTACCTTTGTTCTTATTTCTATAACACTGAGAGCACTTTTTATTTCTTCCATCACTGTGTTTTTGTTCTCATTTACTGTTTTGTTTAGACCTTAATCTTGATTTTTTTACTCATCAAGCAAAGGTTAGTCATATTAGTTAAGATTAATAAATGCTTTAGAAGTCTTTTTCATTGTTCGTTCACATTAACTAATGCCTATTCCATTGTTGGATGTCTTATTCAAAGAAATGCCCATCAAACGAGAATCACTATCTCTTGCTCTCTTGTTTTCATTCTCTTTTAAGTGAAAAACTGTATCTCTTTGTAGCTCCAGCTCATCCTAATCCTTTTATAGTCCACTGGATGAGGGCAGAAAATCAGGCCAAGCTAATAATCAAAATATACAGAGAAAAGCCTTTTTGAAGTGGGAGTCCCTGTGAATGAGAAGAGTAAACAGCAGACTATTGGGTGTAAGTGCATATTCTCTTCTGAGAGGAACAAGATCAAGACCTGCGTCTCTGAGAGCCACAAATTACCTTAAATTATATGGAATCATCTTCTTTGATATTGAAAAAGGAAGTATTAGACAGAGCAGGTCTAAAAACAGACTTGAACTCAAGTGAAATCAGTGATCACAGGCAGTCTGATGTTCAAAGGTCTTATTGATTCTTTTTCAATTGATTTAGGATGAATATCTGTTTGTTTTTGTCAGGAATCAATGAGTTGAGATCCAATTTTCTCTTTAATCGTTAATATAATGCACTGATGGAATTATATACAGTTTCTCTTGTTTATTTAATCCATATCGTATTGCAGGACTATACAGAGCAGGTGAAAATCTTTAAGATTTACGAAAATGATGTTAGAAATAGTCATAATGTAGACCTATATAAATTCTGATTGAACACAAGATGGCGCGCCTCACCTTCAGCTAAAAAGCGAACTAGCATTTCCACTATATATTTATTTTGTACTAATATTTGCCATGTAAGCTCGTGGAATACTGTTATTTGTATCGTGAAATTCGTTTGTAAAACCTACTTTTTCGTTAACAAAATATGTCTTTGCTAAGCACCAAGCCACACACTTGTACAACTGTACACTGTGACTTCTCGTGAAATCTCGCGATGGCTGACTCAGACGAGATCACAGCACGGAAGACAACACTAACATAGTGGAAAAGGTATTTAAACGCTGTTAATGTTGCATATGTTCAGACGAATATCATTTTCTGTGTTTATGTCACATATATGCTATGGCTGTTTATCCAGTTCTGTTAGACATTAAATTTGTGATGATAGCAGCTTCGTAATAATGTAATAATATGTGTATTATTATTTATGCGTCTTAATTACCTTTCGTAGTTTATTGCATTTAATTTACGCTTATGGTTTTATTAGACAATGCTTACATGCTTAACAAGTGTGTGTGTGGCTCCACTTAATATTCTCTCGTATTAAATCACCATCATAACAGACATGCCACTCAGTCCCACTGAATAGCCATCCATCCATCCTTCCATCAGTGCCTGCATCCCTCTGTCTCCATGACAACCCCTCCTCTGGCCCCGTTCCCCGGGCAACAGGCTCAGGCAGCTCGGGATGTGAACACAGCCTCACTATGTCGGATCGGACAGGAGACGGTGCAGGACATCGTCTTACGCACCATGGAGATCTTTCAGCTGCTGAGAAACATGCAGGTGAGTTCATCCATCCGCAGGTGAAGACTGACCCTGCTCTCCACCTGTCTGACTCTCTCTGTCTCCTCGCTCAGCTTCCGAACGGAGTCACCTATCATCCCAACACTCATCAGGACCGGTTGGGGAAACTGCAGGAGCACCTGCGGATGCTCTCCGTACTTTTCCGCAAGCTCCGTCTCGTCTACGACAAATGCAATGAGAACTGCGCTGGTCTGGAGCCTATACCTCCTGAGGTGAGATTATACGTTCTCTAGGCTCTCTCACTTTCGTTATATTGAATTTGGAGGTAATCTTTCGTTATATTTAATGCCAGTTGGCTGGTAACTTTGCCTTAGTGGAACGTTTGCCATTAGAAGATTATTTTTGAGCGTTTCCAGGTCTGAGATTGGCTCTGTCACTACTGGTGTCCCTCAGGCTTCTGTTCTAGGCCCCTTACTTTTTAGCATTTACAGTATATATTTCCTCTTAAGATCACTCAGGTTTAATTATCACTTCAATGCAGATGATACTCAGATTTATATTCACTCTAAGCCTGGTCAAAATGTTTATTTTCTCTCACATTACATTGCTGAACGCACTCCTTTTTCATATTAGAGATGCTCAGAATCTACGCATTTATAAACCTAACCTAAAATCTCATTATGGTTTTAACTATTTTGTATTCCAGTGTGTACGCTTTGTTATCTTTATCTGTCTTTTTTATTGTGTAAAGTGCCTTGAGAAGCTGCTTTAAAGGCGTTATATAAAATAAAGTGTATTATTATTATTAAGTTTTTTTCCATGACACAGAGCAAATGATATAATGACTTGCAGTCTTTGTCAGTAATATGCAATAATATTTTATAAAAAACAATAATACAGTTTCATGACCAGTAAGAAATATTTCTCAATTTATCTAAAAGATGTTGCAAGTTAATTTGGACCAAAGAAAATACCAAATGAAATGTGTCTAGTTATACTCTATTTATATTTGTCAACCATGATTGATATATTCCACAGCTGAAAGTGTCACTTAACAGAGGGATTTCTGAAATAAAATGAGTAGTATTTGATTAGTCATGTGATCTCAGAATGGAAATATTCTTCCTGGATTAGTGGTTCTCAGCAAACTTCCTCAAAATGGAGACAAAACAAGCAATAAAATAAGCTAAACCAACAAAAAAAAATCAAGATAATTATTTTAATTCACCCCCTCAACAACCGTTTGTGTTTCTGTGAAGAACCATGGATATATGGAGCCGTATGTAAATTATGTCCATTAACATTTTTGTAATTATGAACATTGTTTTAGTTATGCCAAGCTCTAAAACATTTTATCGGGTAGAAAGTGTGCATAAAAAAATTAGAGATGCACCGATACTAAATTTCTCTGCCGACACGATAGCGATTATTCAGATTGACATCTTCTGAGACCGATAGTTTGACTTTTTTCTCTCCCAAAAATGCTGCAAACTATACAGGGAAGCCTCTCATTTGGTACATTATAATATTAAAGATTATAATTAACAACAGAGGTATTTTATTCAACTGCTTTTTATTTTCAGATATAGTAATTACACTCAAATAAAAAGTTGCACATAAGGTAGCTTTCATAAACACTTGTCTTAATGGCCAATTTATTCAAATATGCATATAATTAACAGTCAATAAGCTCCTCACTTTTTTTTTTATAGCTAACTAACGAACTGTGAACATTCGATAACTTTCCTGAGGTAAAAGCAACGTTAAGTGACACTGTTCACAAGCTGTTTTATTGACGTCTTTCCACGTTTGAAACACAGATTGAGTGATTACATGAGACATGATATGGATTTCAGTAAGTTGAACAGTATCTTTCAACATACCTTCTGATGTTCATGCATGTTTTGTGCTGTAAAGTGGAAAAAAAGCTGCCGCTTGAACTGGGGCACTACAGTCACATTACATTTAAGAGCGTCAAAACGCCATTTATTGTTTGAATATCGTGATAAAATGGACAGAATCTGAAAGACAAGACTTTGTTTTTTATCACAAGTTACAAAACACAAAGTTCTTTGCGATTATTGGATGGGAGGCGCGCAACAAATAATGTTTTGTGTAGGGGTAAAACTGCAGACCTGGCAGGCCTGGCTTGAACTACGGATGATTCATAGGGTCAAATAGAGCGTGCACCCTTTTTGTTTTTGCGTTATTGTCGCGTTAACTTGCCCTAAATTCAACACGAGAGATTTTCTTCACAGTATGAGTTGTAGACTGAACACGTTTTCCCACACCATTTTGATTGACAGGATATAAACAATTGTTTTTAAACAGCCGATAATAGCTTTTATCGGTCAATACTTTGAATATTGTTGTGGACAATGGGATCTTTGAGCAAAAAAGGTTCAGAATCACTGGCCTATATAGAATAAAATCACTTTTTCTAGGCCACTGACATGATTGGAGTATCTCCTGTGTAAGTGTGCATCATTTTAAGTACATTTTTCAGAAGTATTAGTTAGAAAGAGTGGCATTAGAGTGAATATTTAGGAGTGGGTTCATTTGATCTTGTACGTCAGGGAATTCTGTCCATCCATACAAACGGTTTAATTAGTGCACCTTTTGAGCACTGGTTTTCAATTTCTACTAGAGGAAACAACCTTGAATCACATTGCCAACTTCTAGTGATCGAGCCCAGCTGAGATTCCCACTGGTCAAGAGCTCATTGACGTCAGGTCTGGGCTTGTAAAGAACAAGCTTTACAAGAGCTTGCATGTTTTTCAGATCTTTTCAAGTGCTGGTTTAATGACTTCTGTGTGTCCAGAAACATCTGGAATATAAAATAACGTTTAAATCCGGAAGAAAGGATGTACAGTAGAGGCCAAAAGTGATGTCCGGCCTAGGAAAATTGACATTTTCACCCTTTATTATTCAAATATTATAAAAAAAAAAATGTTTTGTAAGCATATTGCATAGCTGAAACAAGACAAATTGTGTGACATAATTTTTGTCCAGGCTGTCTGTCATACAAAGAAATTATGAACACATGCAAAAACAAGAGAGAACCAACAAAATATTAATAACTGATTATGGTGTAGTCAATTTATGCTTTTTCATATCAGCTTTTTGTTTTTCCATGCACTTTTTTGCATAGTAAAATAAAACCTGTAGCTGTAGTTTGCCTTTTTTGCCAAAATAATTTAGTCAGATAAATACCTTAACCAAGTTTAGTGTTTTGTCCTTCCCTAATATTTAAAATATTACAAAAATATAAAATATTTTCCTCACATTTTGATGGTTTAATCAAACTTGTAGGTTCATTAAAAACAAATATCCCCTCCGGACATCACTTTTGGACACTGCTGTATATATAAAACTAAAACTATTAAAAACGTTTCAGTTAATAAAAATAATGCTGAAATAAAAATAATAAAAATAAAAATAAATATTAGTTAAACTTAAAAATGAGAAATGTTGTAAAGTTGAAAATAAATAAAACTTAAACATAAATAACTAATTAAATTAAAAAAGCATATAAAAGCTAATTCAAAATATTAAAAGAACTATAATAAAACTAAAATAGCACCGTTTGCAAGATCCAACATCATTAAACACAGGTAAATGTGAAACACTTGAAGTGTAGCTGTGATTCAGACACGAGGATGGAGATGTAATCATACAGGAATTACAACTCAAATGTGTACGAGAGCAAATGAATCCCTATAGAGCTGGATCGAATGCACAGCTGGTCTGTAGAGTCGTTTAAGCCAGTCATTCATGCAGTCTCTTTTCTTTTATCGCTGGAATAAAGTCATTAGATCTGCAGTAGCTTTAACTGGAGGGCATGAACAACAGCCGTGAGAGTTGGAAATTCAGGTTCTTCCTTCTCATTAACAGAAGAGCCTCTGTGCTCACAGGATATTTATTTTGGCCCAACCTCGTCTGTTTGGATTTCAGGTGTTCTCTTTAGCTCCTGTTGCGCTTTCTCTCCAAACAGGAAGTGCGATAATGGAGTCAGCGGCATTACCTCATCACCTCGCTAATTAGCTGCGGTGCTCGGTAATGAACAGCTGGCGAAATCCCTCGTGTCAGCGTTTTCCAACCCAGGCAATCACCGGCTCCCAACGGTGGAATTTCCTGCACACCGAAAAAGAAATAGCCATGTCATTTCATTTACCAGCTCACTTTTTCCATCCACTTCAGTCCCCTCAAAGTAATCAACCCGAGTGAACCTCACTGAATCATTGTTTTCAGGCAGCTGGCAGAACACATCCATCTTTCAGTGTCTGGACCTTGAGTAATGTGTTGTCCGCGTTATATTAACTAGCTGGCTCTTTCTTACTCCGCTTGCTGCCGACAGGTGGACATTTCCTTGGAAACTCCAAACAAACTCTGGAGTGGTTCGACTGAAGTGTGAATGCAGACCAAAGACATCTAAACCAGGGGTTCTCAAAGTGGGTTCATCGACCAATCGCCAGGGGGTCTGCCAAAATATTCGCTAAACCAAATTTTCACGGACTATAAATTGCGTTTTTTTATCATCTGAAAGGTGCTGTGATTTATGTTCCAAAGTGACTTTTATAATGCATTTAATGTCAACAAAGCAGACGCTTAAAAGTAGGTAGGCCTACTTAAAAGTTTTATTGACGAATATGGTTTTTTAAAAAACATAACAGAGATATAATTAATTTTAAAGTTTTATTAAGTGTCAACAATGAGATTATGTGATTTTTATAATCAATTAAAACTGCTTTTGTCATTTTTTACAAGATAGGGTTTGGTTAAACCAAAAAAGTCATTTGGTTTAACCAAAATTTCGGTTATACCAAATGACAGGTGCTAACAGGCTGATATCTAGCAAAAGGACAATCAAACATTTTATATTTAGTACAAGTTTTTAAAATATTACAACATTTTCTATGTTTTATAGCGGTTGCACCGAATGACCTGATGTTTCGGGACATGCGTATGATCAAGTGAAAACATGAATTTTTCAAATAGTTAAAAGAGAGTTAGTTACTTTGCTTCATGACCATGTGGTCCTTTGCAGGTGTCTGAATGATGTCACATGATACTGACCACATGACTTGATCCAAAATGGTCCCTTTATATCGGTTACTCCGAATGACATCAATGAAATTCATTTTTCCGGACATTCTTTCTCATAACAAAGCAACGACTTCTACACATAATTTTAATACCATTTTGCACCATGTTGATATATGATGTTATAAAATCATGCCAGAATAAAAATATATACAATTTATTACATTTTAAGATATTTTAATGAAATGAAATGGCCTTTGGACGGTTAAACCGAATGACCTTTTGACACATCAAAATCTTTAAAATACCTTTATATGAAGCAAAATATAATTAAAACCTTTTAAACTCAGTAAAAGAGATCTAGTTGTACTACCTTACATACTTTGGATGTAATATCTTTGTTTTTTATTATTATTAAGGCCTTTGGACAAAAAATTCATTCGGCTCATGACTCTTACAGTGCATTATGGGTATTCTCTGGCCGTCGAGTATACATCAGTTGTACACTCGTCATTGTGGTGCATTATGGGATTGAATGAGTGTACCTGATAACATCCACTATGGTTTCAGACACCACTAAAATGGCTGTCTCCTCAAATAGTGCCCTAATTAAGGGCGATTTTTGGACATTCTGTCCTTTTTAGAGTCGCATCTTGTGACATCATGTCCTGTTTTTGGTTCGTTTAGATGTCTTTGGTCCCTGTTGCATTCATATTTCAGTCAAAATCGCACCAGAGTTCATGTGGAAGCGGACCGAGACCCTTCTTTCCAGGATCCACTTGTTTGGTGCGCACCAGTGATCGGATGGCAGCGTTCACACTTATTCAAATGAACCACAATAACAGCAATCGCACCAGAGTTCGTTTTAATCGAACCAAATCTGCCAAGTGTGAACACACCATCAATGTGAGATTGTTTTTGCTGTTGTTCTCTTCTGAAATTGTTCAGACCTAAAGAGCTCAAAGCTAATTAAATCAGTCTTCGAGTTTCAGCTTGTGTCTTCTCTCTCTCTCTCTCTCTGCTTGGCCAGTCACTCGCCTGTGGTTTTCTGCATTCACTCCCTTGACAAACCTGCCAGGGGCTTTTCTCTCTCCCTCCCTTGGTTTTCGTATGATCAGATTTTTCCTTCTTGCCTCTCTGCTGGCATGTGACAGCCGAAAGCCTGTAAGGTCTGTTCTGTAAAACCGCAGAGCCCCGAAATATGAGTGATTCAGAATTTGGTACTTGATTTTTCTGTTGCCTGCTGAAATTATAGATCATTTAATCCGTTACCTATGCACTGCTGTTTGGGTGTTTATAATAATCAGAAATGTTTCTTGAGCAGCAAATCATCATATTAGAATGATTTCTGAAGGATCATGTGACACTGAAGACTGGAGTAATGATGATGAAAATTCAGCTTTGATCACAGGAATAAATTACAGTTCACAATATATTCACATAGCAAACAGTTTTTTAATTTTTAGCAATAATTGTAATATTTTTGATCAAATAAATGCAACCTTGAGACTTCTTTTAAAAACATTAAACTTTTGAATGCTAGAATATATTCAGTTGTAATGGGTAGTTGATGCATAGCATGTTTTATTAAGATTTTATGCCAAAATGTATATCAATATATATAAGATGAAGTGGATATTTTAGGTCATATTTTTCAACATTTTACTCACCATTTTGCCTTAGTCCTTTTTAAATGGTCATGTGGCAAATGTTTTTATAGAAGTAGCCTTATAATATGAGATGCATGCATAATAAAAAATGGCTGTTTAAAAAGAACAAGTCACACCGCAGGACAGGCCAACTTCCCAAACTTATTTCTTGTCAACTAGTCATGTGTTATTTACCTCCAGCTTATATTTCATTGTAATGATATTGCTGTCACACAACGCATTAATAGTCAGTGACACAAATAACATTAAAAATCTTGAAGAAAGTTTTTTTCCCCAGTCATTTCACATTGAAAATATTTCTTGGATGTTGAATTTTTGGATGAAAGAATATTTACTAAATGGAAAATTAGTGTGAAACCTCAATTGCTGATCTACTGACATTACGCACATTAAAGAAAACAGATGCATAATGACCAACGCAAGTGTATGACCATATCAAGCGCAAAATGATGCTTTTTCGGCGTTAAATAATGGAGCACTGACTTAAATTGACTTCTGCAAACCTTAATTGCATGATTCATTTAAATACTCTCTTCCTATAAATTTTGCATCTAAAAGGGAAAATCCTACAAATGCACATGCAAATTAGGTCAGCCGCAAAAGTAACTGTTTTTCACTGCATTCCCACGCCAAAGGAGGGTTTGCACTGACGCAAGCTCCTAGTAAATCTGGCCAATTGTGTAAAAATAAAAAATAATAACATTTAAATGCAGTTTTTTTTTAATGATGAGAGCTTTAAAAAGTGCCGGTTTTGAAAAAAAGCCACCTGCTTGTGCAGAAACGAGTGTTTTTATTCTCTTGCACGCACTGATTGTTCATCCAGAACACCAGCAGGTGTCACTGTGATGTTAAAGCGTGGAGATGCAAGTCTGTTTGGCAAGGTCACAGAATGATGGAACCTGACAAAAAGAATGAGACACATTATGGATCTAGGAAAGCATATGAACCATTTGAAGCATTGTCATGCAGTAAACATTAAGTCGTACCAAAGGTGGTTGAGATTCATTTGAGGGCAGTTCTGCTTTTCCTGTAACCCGTCCAATGCTGACGAGGGCTCAGACTATTTGTGAAGTTGAATTATTCAAACCTCTTCATTTGGAAGCCAGAAGGGCAGTGCTTATTGAGTGATTTGTTCAGGCAAAATAGCAGAGGCTGTTAGAGACTTAAAACCTAAGATCTGGTAGTGTTGATTTCGCTTGCAATGAAAGCCTTTTGAATTATGCAGCAATCCATTACTGTGGCTTCACCAGGTTGTTAAACCTTACAATCTCATCTCTTAAGCTCTCGTGTTGTGGGTCACCACAGTAAATGTTTACACAAAATTATATTCAAACCACCATGGTATTATTTTTCATGTCACTTTGGATAACGGCTCAGATTAACCCTAGTTTGCTAGGCTGCCTAGAGATAACCCAACTATCAAAATGCATGTTTCAGTTCACGAATACCATCATATCTTTTTCATTCTTTTTTAATCTAAGATGCTTCTTCAGGAAGGCATCAGATTGCAAGTGAGTACTTGAGTCTTGTGTGTAGTGAGACTTTTATACTGATGAGATTCGACCTCATTCATCTTCAGCTGAGCATGAAAGATAAATAGAATTATTGTTAAACCTCTCCAGACTTTTTTGTTTGTGTGTTTATAGAGTGAGGTCTGGCTTTTTGCTGGTAGATGCCTGTAACTAAACAATGTGGACCCAAAAAGCGTCTTTCACCATTGACTGCTATTTAAAGGAGACCTATAATGCTCCATTTACAAGATGTAATAAAAGTCTCTGGTGTCCCCAGAATGTGTCTGTGAAGTTTCAGCTCAAAATACCCCACAGATCATTTATTATAGCTTGTCAAATTTGCCCCTATTTGGGTGTGAGAAAAAACACGCCATTTTTGTGTGTGTCCCTTTAAATGCAAATGAGCTGCTGCTCCCGGCCCCCTTTCCAGAAGAGGGCGGAGCTTAAACAGCTCACGCTTCAGTCGCTCAACAACAACAAAGCTGGAGAATCTCACGCAGACAAAATGACGACGGTGTTCAGCCTTACATTGTTCAAACCGGAGTCGACACTGATGGAGAGACTCAGGAAGAAGTTACAACTTTTAGGACGTTTCTGAATGGTTAGTGGATAAATTTATGTAGTTGCTGTGGAGTTGATTCAACTCATCCACTAGCATGTGCCATCATGTTAATCTTTTGGTCAAATCCAGTGTTGAATTGACCCTCGTTTGTGAAACAGTCCGGCGTAAAATGAACAACACTCTACTACAACAACTCTTCCTCTTCTCTAAAGCAGCCCAACATGGCCTCACCCCCTTTGTTGTGTGTTCTTGGGGGCGGGGTTTATGTAAATTTTAGGGTTTGTGATGTCACTAACCCGGGAAGAAGCTTGTTGTAGTCCCTACCAGCCATTTGTTGTAGTCCTTAAAAAGTGATTTCTGTCAAAGAAAATATCTCCCTTTGCATTGAATTTTGAGCGTCATAACTTCACAGATGTTGTTTATGCTCAAACAGCAACATTACACACTAACTAAAGTTAAAAAAGTCAAATCATAATCAACCACCCCTTTAAAAATATCTGTGTATTTTATAACAGCATTTAGTAGATGTTTTACCAGTGCCTGATTCTTTTTTGTAGAATTGTTGAAGCATGAAATGGGGATGATATTTTATATCGTCTGCTGTTGATATGTGGTCATTTTATTCTGTCTCTTTTTTTTAGCAACTTATCCCTTATGTAGAGGATGACAGTTCTAAACTGGACGACCGAATGGCCAATCAAACGCGTGCATCCAGCGAAGAGAGGAGAGAAGTACTGGAAGTTAATAAGGTTAGAAAAGCAATTTTGTTTTTGACAGATGCTTTTATCCAAAGCAACTTACAATAAGGTATACATTTATGATTTCATGTATTCTATTGACACCATGCTCTTGTGTTTGAGCTACAGGAACTCTCCTACATCAAAAGTTAAAATAAAATTTTAAAATATATTCACATAGAAAGCTATGGAAGCTTCTTTCTGCCATGAAATAAAAAATAAAAAAGGTAATTGCGACTTTTTATTTCACAATTCTGACATTTTTTTCAGAATTGCGAGATAAAAACTCACAATTGCGAGTTATAAAGTCAGAATTATGAGTTAAAAAGCCAGAATTGCGTGGCATAAAGACAGAATTGTGAGTTATAAACTTGCAATTGCATGTCCATAATGTCCAATTATGAGGGAAAAAAGACGTTTTGAGTGTGTGTTTGTGTTTAAATCTCACAATTCTGACTTTATAGCTCGCAATTGTGAATTTATATATCACAATTCTGACTTTTTTCTCAGAATTGCGTGATTAAAAACTCACAATTGCGATTAAAAAGAGAATTTCGACTTTGTCTCGCAATTCTGACTTTATATCTCGCAATTTCATGTTATAGTCAGAATTACGAGATATAAACTCGCAATTCTTCGAAAAAAAAGACGTAATATCACACAATTCTGACTTTATAACTCGCAATTCTGAGAAAAAACGTCAGAATTACCTTTTTTATTTTTTTATTTAGTGGCGGAAACAAGCTTCTATAGAAAACAGTTATTTAAAATTGTAATAATATTTCACAAAAATTCTCCTTTTAATTAATTGAATTCAGCCTTGGTGAGCAGAAGAGACTTCTTTCAAGAACCGTAAATAATCTCACAGACCTCAAACTTTTGAAAGGTAGTAGGTATATATATATAAACCCAAAACAGGCCACTTCACTGCCTGAAGAGATCTTATTCAGAATCTATGTTTACAGTGTCCTTTAACATGGTAAGCGATGAGATATCTGCAAAATAATGAAGCCATGGTATTTGAAAACCAACCTGAAGACTCTCTGCCAAGGATTTCATGACATTCTTGCAGTAAAAGCAAAATGATCTTGCCCTAACAGGGCAATGTTTTTTTTTCTGCACTCCTCTCTGCCATTGAGTCGGCCTTATTAAAAACTGCAGCATGCTCATGAAAGGCAGTCAGCACGGAAATGCTCATGCGACAAGAGCCCTGGAGCTTTTCGCCGGCCAAATAGCCAGCTGCAAATAACACGCTGGATGAGGCGACCATGTTGGGGGAATAAAGGATGTCAAACTCAGGGGAGGTCAAGGTTGCATCAGAATGTGGAGCGCAGATGTGTTACAGCTCTCTGGCATCTGCCTCTGCAGCATTTACATGTTCACGGTTCTCAGATGGTCACAGGACTTACAAGTAAACAAATAAAATATTCATCTTTTTTAGGAAGTTTTTAGGTTAAAATACATTCTCTTAACCCAGTTTATTGTTCATTATTAGTATGCCATTCATTGGTTTATCTCCCCAAAAGTGTAAACATTGAGCCTCCCAGGCACCATCAAAACATTGAGAGCGCTCAGCTCAAATCTGTCAACCTCTTTCCAGCTCAACCAATAGTGTGAGTTTGGGGCGTGGCTACTGTAGCAGATGGAGTTTGGGGCGTGGCTACTGTATCAGATTGAGAGTTTGGGGTGTGACTACTGTAGCAGATGGAGAGTTAGGGGCGTGGCTACTGTATCAGATTGAGAGTTTGGGGCGTGGCTACTGTAGCAGATGGAGAGTTTGAGGCGTGGCTACTGTAGCAGATGGAGAGTTTGGGGCGCGGCTACTGTAGCAGGCGGAGAGTTTGGGGTGTGGCTACTGCAGCAGGTGGGGAGTTTGGGGCGTGGCTACTGTAGCAGGTGGGGAGTTAGGGGCGTGGCTACTGTAGCAGATGGAAAGTTTGGGGCGTGGCTACTGTAGCAGGCGGAGAGTTTTGGGGCGTGGCTACTGCAGCAGGTGGGGAGTTTGGGGCGTGGCTACTGTAGCAGGTGGGGAGTTAGGGGCGTGGCTACTGTAGCAGGTGGAGAGTTTGGGGAGTGGCTACTGTAGCAGATGGAAAGTTTGGGGCGTGGCTACTGTAGCCGGCAGAGAGTTTGGGGAGTGGCTACTGTAGGAGATGGAGAGTTTGGGGCGTGGCTACTGTAGCAGGCGGAGAGTTTGGGGCGTGGCTACTGTAGCAGGCGGAGAGTTTTGGGGTGTGGCTATTGCAGCAGGTGGGGAGTTTGGGCATGGCTACTGTAGCAGATGGAGAGTTTGGGGCGTCGCTACTGTAGCAGGTGGAGAAATTTGGGGCATGGCTACTGCAGCAGGTGGGGAGTTTTGGGTGTGGCTACTGTAGCAGGCGGAGAGTTTGGGGTGTGACTACTGTAGCAGATGGAGAGTTTTGGGCGTGGCTACTGTAGCAGGTGGAGAGTTTGGGGTGTGGCTACTGTAGCAGATAGAGTTTGGGGTGTGGCTACTGTATCAGATGAGAGTTTGGGGTGTGGCTATTGTAGCAGATGGAGAGTTTGGGGTGTGGCTACTGTAGCAGGTGGAGAGTTTGGGGCGTGGCTATTGTAGCAGATGGAGAGTTTGGGGCGTGGCTACTGTAGCAGGTGAAGAGTTTTGGGGTGTGGCTACTGCAGCAGGCGGAGAGTTTGGGGCGTGGCTACTGTAGCAGGCGGAGAGTTTGGGGTGTGACTACTGTAGCAGATGGAGAGTTTGGGGCGTGGCTACTGTAGCAGATGGAGAGTTTTGGGGCGTGGCTATTGTAGCAGATGGAGAGTTTGGGGCGTGGCTACTGTAGCAGGTGGAGAGTTTGGGCGTGGCTATTGTAGCAGATGGAGAGTTTGGGCGGGGCTACTGTATCAGATTGAGAGTTTGGGGTGTGACTACTGTAGCAGATGGAGAGTTTTGGGCGTGGCTATTGTAGCAGATGGAGAGTTTGGGGCGTGGCTACTGTAGCAGGCAGAGAGTTTGGGGTGTGACTACTGTAGCAGATGGAGAGTTTTGGGTGTGGCTATTGTAGCAGATGGAGAGTTTGGGGTATGGCTACTGTAGCAGGTGGAGAGTTTGGGGTGTGGCTACTGTAGCAGATGGAGAGTTTGGGGTGTGGCTACTGTAGCAGGTGGAGAGTTTGGGGCGTGGCTATTGTAGCAGATGGAGAGTTTGGGGTGTGGCTACTGTAGCAGGTGGAGAGTTTGGGCGTGGCTATTGTAGCAGATGGAGAGGTTGGGGTGGGGCTACTGTATCAGATTGAGAGTTTGGGGTGTGGCTACTGTCATGGTTACTGTAGTAAGCAGAGAGTTTGGGGTGTGGCTGCTGTAGCAGGTGGAGAGTTTGGGCGTGGCTATTGTAGCAGATGGAGAGGTTGGGGTGGGGCTACTGTAGCAGGTGGAGAGTTTGGGCGTGGCTATTGTAGCAGATGGAGAGGTTGGGGTGGGGCTACTGTAGCAGATGGAGAGTTTGGGGTGTGGCTACTGTCATGGTTACTGTAGTAAGCAGAGAGTTTGGGGTGTGGCTGCTGTAGCAGATGGAGAGTTTGGGGTGTGGCTACTGTAGCAGGCGGAGAGTTTGGGGTGTGGCTTCTGTCATGGTTACTGTAGCAGGCGGAGAGTCTGTTGTGTGGCTACTGTAGCAGACGGAGAGTTTGGGGTGTGGCTACTTTAGCAGATGGAGAGTTTGGGGTGTGGCTACTGTAGCAGATGGAGAGTTTGGGGTGTGTCTACTGTCATGGTTACTGTAGCAGGCGGAGAGTCTGGGGTGTGGCTACTGTAGCAGACGGAGAGTTTGGGGTGTGGCTACTTTAGCAGATGGAGAGTTTGGGGTGTGACTACTGTCATGGTTACTGTAGTAAGCAGAGAGTTTGGGGTGTGGCTGCTGTAGCAGATGGAGAGTTTGGGGTGTGGCTACTGTAGCAGACGGAGAGTTTGGGGTGTGGCTACTTTAGCAGATGGAGAGTTTAGGGCGTGGCTACTGTAGCAGATGGAGAATTTGGGGCGTGGCTACTGCAGCAGGTGAGGAGTTTTGGGGCGTGGCTACTGTAACAGGCGGAGCCAGAGGGCGTTTAGCTGCTGTGGGACCATAACTGATGTGGTACATGGGAATAGACATTGAGTCTATAAATGCACCCGGTGCAGATACGTTGGATGGGTTTATTATAAATGGGACGCTTGCGTTCGCTCTAGACAGAGTGACAGTCTACTCAATTGCTTACTCATGACACAAAGCAACACAGCTAAAAGTATTCCTAAGATGTTGGGCCTTTTATTGAAAGTAGCCTACTTTTACCTGGTGAGACATGCCTTCACAAGAACCCATAAGAGCTGTGATTGTGATGTTTGAGTTTGGAGAGGCGAAAGGGGTGTTTGCAAGGTTGTTTGAAAATATGCCTTATTTTTTCCGCAAGGTAACACTAGTGTCGCAGAAATGACATACTTCACCTTTAAAGTTATTTATATTAATTACATATTATAGTTTGGGAAAGCCTGGACCAATGGATGAATTGATGGATTATTTTTATGCATGTGCACAGCATTTTAGAAACATGAGGTTTGAAGGATGATGGAAGGACAGATAGACGGATGAATGCAGAGAAAAAATGGTATAGTAATGAATGGACTGATGGATGAACAGGCAGATAGACATCAGCTTGAACGAACAAATGGATGCATGCATGAAAGTAATGAGACCATGGATGATTGAAAATTAGCACTCAGGTCAGTTTGTTGAAACATAATGGAGACCGGCTGTCTGACTCATCCCATTGTAGTCTTGGTTGCGCATTTTAATAGAGTCATGCCATTGTCCTCTTGATTGAGTGCCGTCGTTTGCTGTGCCAATGGAGCTCAGGCTTGATTTAGTGAATTCTTCATCGCTGTTGGAGATCCAACAAGTTGGTGAAGTGGTGGAGAGATGTATAGCGCGAGTATGGTAATGTCCCGCTGCTTTATGGGATGTTCCGTCACTGAATGATCACCCTGCTCTCATTATCTGTCGATTGGGGTAATTGCTGTTTGTCAGGGCCCAGGCTGAATAATGGTCTTGCAATCTAGAGCGGCCTTCATCACCGCGACCAATCTGTCTTCACACTTCTTGTATGTGTTCTGGAGAGTTTTATTGTACCTTTCATTAGCAGCATAACAGTATTGGCTTTGTTTTCCTTTGTTTTTTTCTTAACGCCAAATCTTCCATGTGTAAAGGGCTGTTCACACCAAGAATGATAAGGATATTAGCATCCACACAATAACATTCTGTTTATTATAAGCACATGCTGCAGTACAGTACGTTGTCTGCCACTTTAAATGCTCAAGGTCTTTAAAGTCTTATTGGCTGTCAGACGTGCTTTGGTCGCTCAACAACAACAAAACTGGAGAATCTCACGCAGCCAAAATGAGGATTGTCAGTAACGGTGTTCAGCCTTACATTGTTCAAACCGGAGTCGACACTGATGGAGAGACTCAGGAAGAAGTTACAACTTTTAGACGTTTCTGAATGGTTAGTGGATAAATTTATGTAGTTGCTGTGGAGTTGATTCAACTCATCGACTAGCATGTGCCGTCATGTTAATCTTTTGTGCAAAACCCATATGGACGCCCACTACACATAGCGTACCTGTTTGCCAAACAGAGTCATACACATCACGCTAACATTTATGATTGCTATCAAATGCTGTGAATGGTCTAATATTTTTTCCAAAATATCGCTCGGACAGAAACGCTCCTTTTTTAGCAATCGAGCTTGCCAGGGTCAACTTGCAGGCTATCCAAGCTAATGAGTCTCTAAATAGTGTTCAGTGCTCGTCTGTGCAGCCAACGATAGAACAGTTAGCATGCTTTGCTCAAACTTTTGCCATGGCGTTAGAACTGGTACATCGTTTTTGCTTGCGAAAACAAAATGGCGGCGCCGTGGGTGGAAATGTGCAGATTAAGGGGCGGTAATATTATAATAAGATCCCCTTCCTACGTCACAAGGAGAGTGAAATCTGAGTGGCTCATTTTTTCACATGCTTGCAGATAAAGTCTTGCCAAAACAAAGTTACTGGGTTGTCCTTTTTCACGTTTTCTGGGTTGGTAGATGCACTGGGGAACGAAATAGTAAATCATGTGCACAATTTAGCAAATCGAAGAAACAAATTAGTAAATCGTGTGCACGATTTAGCGAATCGAGGGAACGAATTAGTAAATCATGTGCACAATTTAGCAAATTGATGGAATGAAATAGTAAATCGTGGACAGGATTTAGCAAATCAAGGGAGCGAATTAGTAAATCATGTGCACAATTTAGCAAATCGAGGGAATGAAATAGTAAATCGTGCGAACGATTAAGCAAATCGAGGGAATGAAATAGTAAATCGTGCGAACGATTAAGCAAATCGAGGGAATGAAATAGTAAATCGTGGACAGGATTTAGCAAATCAAGGGAGCGAATTAGTAAATTGTGTGCACAATTTAGCAAATCGAGGGAACAAAATAATAAATCGTGTGCACGATTAGCAAATTGAGGGAATGAAATAGTAAATCATGCGCACAATTTAGCAACTCGAGAAAACAAAATAGTAAATCGTGCGCACAATTTAGCAAATCGAGGGAATGAAATAGTAAATCGTGCGAACGATTTACTTTTTTTCTTGCATGTCGTGTGGGGCTCTGTACTTTTCAGACCTTTTTCATGCTTGAACAGCAACATCACACACTAAAGAAAGTTGGATATGTAAAAAAGCATAATAAATCCTCTTTAAAACTTTATAGTTACAGTTACCTTGGTGTGAAAGGCTCTTAATCGAGTGCGGATTTTAGTCACGCGGTGTAAACAGGAAGTAAACAAACGCTGGCCTGAAATATACATCATCTGACTCTAGAGGATAATTTACTGAAAGCCTGTCATCCCTCCTGTCTTCTTGACTCTCTAACTGCTTTGGTGTGAGAGTCCCAGGAGCCCCTCAGGGCCCCACAGATGTGTGAGGCCATCCAAAGGTCCACTGTAGTTGAAGCACTGTCAACTCATCCGGGCAGGCGCTTTGATTGAACACTGCTCTAACTGTTAATAAATTCCTGTCACAGCCCATTAAGAAGGCCTTGGAGAGACGGCTGCTCTCATTTATTCTCCACCACCTCTCTTGCACTCTTTCTTCCTCGCTCGCCCCCCTTTTCAGTGTTTTTTTTTAATACCCTGTTAATTACCCTGTCTATCCTCTTTATTCAAATGAGAAAGTGAGAAATGTGAGAGGAGAATGTTTGTAATTTCAAATAGGCCTCTCAGAAGGCAGATACCGTGAGCGTAATCAACAACGGCAGAGGCTGCGGCGGCGGTACAGGCGTTTTCCGTTATCTCTGGAGCAGGGCTGGGGCCGAGGGCCCGTGGTGGAGCTGTGCTCTGATAAACAAACACGCCGGAACCGTAATGAGGCGGGTTCAGAGGAGACAGTCCTCCCTGTACACACACACACCGCTCGCAGGAGGCACTCAATTCTCCACATGATTAGTCAGTTCATATGTCATCCATTAGAACAGGTTTGCCGGCCAGAGGCGTTTTAATTGGTGCTCACGGGGTCAGGGAGGAAGACCCAGCATGCTTGGGGCACGGAAAAAGGGACATGCAAAAAATAGAAAACATTTTGCAGCGGTTCATTGCACTTCAGGTTGAGCAATTGCTGTTTGTTTTCCTGTTATTACTTTGTACGAGTGTATGAATAATTAGATTTTTTTTCATGCAATGGTTGTGTTAACATTTAAACAACAAATTAAAGCCACTCGGGGTCTGGAAGGTCTTAAATCAGGTTTGTTTTTAGTATCGTTGAGATACTATTGTAGTTTTTATTAATATTTTGAATGTTTTTGTTTTAATTTTAGTTTCATTTTTACAGTTTGGGGTTGGTAAGATTTTTTTAATGTTTTTGAAGTAAGTCTCTTATGCTCAACAAGGATGCATTTTCTTACATGAAAAATACAGTAAAAATTGGGAAATATTTTTACAATTTAAAATAGTGTTTTCTATGTGAATATATAGTAAAGTGTAATTTATTCCTGTGATCAAAGCTGAATTTTCAGCATCATTACTCCAGTCTTCAGTGTCACATGATCCTTCAGAAATCATTCTAATATGTTGATTTGCTGCTCAAGAAACATTTATGATTATTATATTGTGCTGCTTCATATTTTTGTGGAAACTGTGGTATTTCCCCTCCCCCCCGATGATTAGAAAGTTCAAAAGCATTTATTTGAAATAGAATTTTTTTGTAACATTATAAATGTCTTTACTGTTACTTTTGATCATTTTAATGCATCCTTGCTGAATATGACTATTAATCTTTCAAAAAAAAAACAAACAAAAAAAAACATCTTACTGACCCGATCCGAGTCATTGAATATTGATATAAATTTCTTTTATTTTATATATACAATAAGCAGAATAATTGCAAAAAAAAAAAAAAAAGAGATAAGGTTAGAAAGCATGAAGCCCATAGTGTCAGAATGCCAGACTTTCAGTCATGTCTGAAGCAAGGCACATTATTGCAACGACAGATAGTCTGATGGCAGAAAAAAATAAATAGTAAATTACTTACGAGTGATTCGTTACAAAAGTGCGCATCAAATATGCACGTGTGCTTTTGTGACACGCTAGAGCAAACCTCATTGGTTCTTGCACGTCACATGCACACATACCGCCATCTACTGAGATTGAGATCGGCTCGGGACATCACTAGTTTGAACCTAAACAATGAAAAACAAGGAAAAGAGGATTATTTCCTATAAAATTCACTCAAAAATGAATATTCTGACAGTCTCACCGTCACATTGTCTTCAAAAAGTCCTTTGAAGCCTAAGCTAGATAGTCGACATGGGAGGGTCAGTGCTAATTTACAGAAAAGACTCAACGAAATGCACCTGTTTTCTTTCTTTCTTTTTTTAAAAAATAATTGTATTTTATTTATTTTTTTATTATTATATATATATTTTTAATTTTATTTCATTCATTATTTTGTTATTGTTATTTTTTAACTATTTATTTTATTTTTTCTTTCTTTCATTTTATTTTTCTTTTTATTATTTTATCGATTTTATTTTTTATTTTATTTTTTTTTTCATTATTTTATTTTATTTTTTATTTTTTTATTAATTTATTATTTTATTTAATCTTTTCATTATTTTGTTTCTTTATTAATTTATTTTTTAATATTTATTTTATTTTATTTTATTTTTTAATTTTTGTATTTTTATTTTTTTCCATTATTTTGTTATTTGTTATTTTTTAATTATTTTGTTTTATTTAATTTTATTACTTTTTATTTTACTTTTTATTATTTTGTTTTTTCATTATATTATCTTATTTTATTTTATTTCAATTTAATCGGCCCCGATGCTGATCCTTGAGATCGGCTCGGGACATTCCTAGTTTGAATCCAAACAGTGATAAACAAGGAAAAGAGGATTATTTCCTATAAAGTTCACTCAGAAATGAACATTCAGACATTCTCACCTTCATGTTGTCTTCAGAAAGTCCTTTGGCCTTAGTTTTGTGTGAGAATCAGCCCATATTTAAGTCATTTAGAAATCTGGAGTTCCTTCTCAGTTACTGAAAGCTCTTCACAATATCAGATTATACAGATTCACCTCCATAAATCACTGCTCAGATATGAACTGACACTGCTCTGATTCTTCTTGTACTTTTCTTGGCCCATTACCTGTGAGGGGATGTGATGCAGTTTCAAAACAAGCCCAGCCCTTTTTGTCTCCTCAGCCAAATCCAGAGTTTTCCCTTTTTCCCATAAGAGCGCCGAGGCTAAAATTACATCTCTCTCACTTTAGGCTTTAAAATGGAATTACTGCTACGCTCTCCCTGAAAGATTTCTATTGCTCATCTCTCCTTTATGCTGGCTGGGAAGCGCCGAGATGCAGTAAAGCTCCTGACAGTCTGAGACGAGATGAAAGAGAGAGGGACGCAGGGACATGTCTGATCGGGAATCACGCAATCCCGTCTTTAAAGGAAGCTTTCTCTTGTTTTAACAATGTCTTTAGCACCATTGTGTATTTTTGCATAAAGAAAATGAAGCATATTTTTAGCTGCATTAACAATTCTTTTACATTGTAGCGCTAGTTTCATGACAGTTAAGCACAATCCCTCTTAAATTCCAAAGGTAATAAAAAATGATCTCGTTCTGATTACTTTAATATATAGATATATATATATATATATATATCTCAATGTTTTTTATTTTTTTAACATTTATGAAAATATAGATTTCAGATAAATAAATAAATAAAAATTAGGCCTAAATATTTACTTTAATACAGTAATGAAATCATCCTATACAGTACATATATAATTTATATTTAGTAAGTTATAAATATAACATCTATAATGTTTCTTAATTTTTTATAATTATATTTTTCATAATAAAAAATATAGTATTACAAATCTAAATTTAATAAAAAATATTTTTAACATTTATGAAAACATAAATTTCAGATAAATAAATAAATAAATTTTAGGCCTAAATAATGACTTTAATACAGTAATAAAATCATCCTATAAAGTATATATATATATATATATATATATATAATATAGATATTTATATTTTAGTTTATAATGTTTTTCTTAATTTTTATATAATTAAAAATGTAGTATTCAAAAACAAAATGTAATAAACAACATAATAAATAAAGATAATATATATATATATATATATATATATATATATATATATTATGTAATATATATATTATATAAAAATATAATAGATATTTTTGTTACATTTTGTTTTTAATACTACATTTTTAATTATGAAAAATATAATTATAAAGAATTAAGAAACATTATAAATGTTATATTTATAAATTATTAAATAGAAATTATATATGTACTGTATAGGATGATATATATAATTTAGATATTTATATTTCAAAGTTTTTTTTAACATTTATGAATATATATATGTGTGTGTGTGTGTGCGTGTGTTTGTTTATGTAAAATTTTGATATTTATGTATCAGTTTTTAATTTTTTTATTATTTTTTTTACATTTCTTAAAATATAGATTTTTTAAAAATATATAGATGTAAAAGTGCAGTGATCTCATTCTCATTACTTTAATATATTTCAGAAAAAAATCATGTTGTGCTTCACAAATGTACTTAATTTATTTATTAATTATATGTGTATGTATATATCTCCCAGAAACATATTGTTTGTATAAAAAAAGAATGATTTAGTTTTATTTTTTTACAATTACAGTAGGAGTAATTGGGGAAATTTGATATGCAAATATAGTATTCATTTTCTTAATTTGTTGTTTTTTTATGACCCAGAAATATGACCCTTACATTTATGCCATTGCATTGAAGCGATTGTGCATAAATTAATGTTTACAGTCTCTAAGGGAATTCAGGACTGTCTTGTTTAAGCATTACAAACTGATAACAAGAAGACGCTTCAGCTCGCATTACCATTCGACAGGCTGCGGTTGCTCTAATACACTCCTCTGTATCCATCATTCCCGAGTGGCTGCCATCTTTCTTTCATCGTTCCTCGCCTCTCGTCCTTCACCTCTGATCTATGGAGATCTCCTCCCTCCTCCGGCGTCTCCTCGCAGCGGGTCGGGCTTTAGTTCCTCTCCGTTTGGTTTCTCATTCAATCCTTCCTCTCCCACTCGTCCCGGTCACACAGCGCACTGTTTAGCTCAAATCCCAATCCTTGCTTTGAAGATCTGATGAACTTTTCAACCTGAACATTGTGTGTTTAATTGAGTTTAGCTTCTTGTTTATGAAGTGCTCTAGTGGAACCAAAATAATCAGACATTTGAAAGAGGAAAGGAGATCATTTGCAAATCATTTGCAACTAGATCGGTTTATGTTAATTCAGCAGACGGCCTACGTTCATGTCTGTGTTTCTAGCCGCAGATGGAGTGGGCAGGGATCGGTCACGAAGGGTTGATACAAGCACTGTAAACGAACTAACAATAAACAGCAAAATCAATACCGCAGGCTGACAGCCGTCTGGTGTCGAGAGATTGAAAAATGCTGGGGAGCCGAGCAGTGTTCAATGGAGACAACCTTCAATACTTTGGCATTTTACACAGTCTTTCTTTACTGCTGCTTATATGAGAACGTGTCAGAAAAGAGGCTTTACATGTTGCTTCATTTGTGGCGTGAGCAAACACCACCGTTTATATTGATAAATATACTAATCTACACTACCGTTCAAAAGTTTGGGCTCATTTATCATTTCGTGTTATTTTATTTTTTATTTATCAATTTATTATTTTATTTTTTTTATATTTTATTTTATTTATTTTGTTTAATTTTCATTTTATTTTTCCATTGTTTTGTTATTTTGTATTATTGTTTTTATTATTTTGTTAATTTTTTTTTTTTTTTTTTATTTATTTTTACTATTTAATTTTTTCCCATTATTTTATTTTTATTATTTTAATATTTTATTTATTTATTTTTTAAAATATTTTATTCTTTTTATTATTTTTTATTTTATTTTTTTAATATTTTTTTTTATAATTTTATTTTTATTTTGTTTAATTTTCATTTTATTTTTCCATTTATTTTATTTTATTATTTATTATTATTTTTTAATATTTTATTTTATTTTTATTATTTTGTTGAATTTTTTATTTAATTTTTTATTATTTTATTAATTTATTTTTACTATTCTATTTAATTTTTCCATTATTTTCTGTTTTATTTTCATTATTTTATTTTTTAAATAATTTATTTGACTCACTTTCGTGACATGACCAAAGATTAAAGTCACTAAGACTTTTTTCTTTTTTTTTTTTTGAAGGAAAATTCGATTTTATTCAGCAAAGATGCATTAAATTGATCAAAAGTGACTGTAAAGACATGGTTTCCACTGAAATGTTTTCAACACTGATAATAATCTTATGATGTTTCTTGAGCAGCAAATCATCATATTAGAATGATTTCTGGAGGATCATGTGACACTGAAGATGGAGTAATGATGCTGAAAATTCAGCTTTGATCACAGGAATAAATGACAGTTTACAGTATATTCACATAGAAAACAGCTGTTTTATGTATAACTTCTGGGTCTCTGGAATCCCAGTCAAGTTAACCTCTACAGAAAAAGTAAAAATCTAGTTGTATTTTTAGCCTTTGCCATCTTTTCTGCTTGACTTGTCGACAGTCTGCAGGAGTTTTGTTGAAGAGCAGTTGTGCAGTGTGTAGATTTCTGTCACTCATCATTTACTGCATTCTTGCCATCAGCAGTCTTCTCATGTAACACACAGAGGGCCATCTGGCTTCGGCTTTGATCAAAATAAACAGCTGATGAAGCCGCTTCAGTTTTTGGATGTTCAGCAGCAGCATTAATGCCAAAACACACTGTCCACATCATTTAGAGAGTCAACATGGGAGAGACAGTGCTAATTCACTGAGAAGACTCTGTTCAGGGAAATGCACCTATTTCTTTCTTTCTTTCTTTCTTTCTTTCTTTTTCTTTTTAATTTTTATAATTTCATGTTATTTTATTTTATATTTTATTTTTATTATTTAATGTTTATTTTTATTATTTAATTTTAATTTTTATTATTTTATTTTTTCATTATTTTATCTTATTTTATTTTTATTATTTTATTTTATTTTATTTCACATTTTCATTTTGTTACTTTGTCTTTATTAATTTATTTTTTAAATATTATTTGTTTTTTATTTTTTATTATTTTGTTTTGTTTTGTTATTATTTATTTTATTTTTTCTTTCTTTCTTTCTTTCTTTCATTTTATTTTTATTTTTATAATTGTATTTTTTCATTATTTTATCTTATTTTATGTTAATTATTTTATTTTTATTTTTTATTTTTTTATTTTATTCATTATTTTGTTATTTTATTTTAATTATTTTAATTATTTATTTTTTCTTTCTTTATTTTATATTTTATTTTATTTATTATTTTTTATTTTGTTTCATTATTTCATCTTATTTTATTTTTATCATTTTATTTTATTTTTAATTATTTTAAGTTATTTTTTTTTGTTTTTATTTGGTTTTATTTAATCTTTACATTATTTTGCTTTTTTTATTAATTTATTTTTTAATATTTTTTATTTTAATTTTTAATTTTTATTATTTCATTTTTTAAAAATTATTTTAAGTTATTTTTATTTTATTTTTATTTAGTTTTATTTAATCTCTTCATTATTTTGTAACTTCATTTTTATTAATTAATTTTTAATAATTTATTTCATTTTTCATTATTTTGTTTTATTATTGTATTTTTATTTTATTCATTATTTTATGTTATTTTCTTGTTCTTTTTTAATTATTGTCTTTCTTTCTTTCTTTTCATTATTATTTTTTATAATTTCATGTTATTTTATTATTTTATCAATTTATTTTTTATTATTTTATTTTTTCATTATTTTATCGTATTTTATTTTTTATAATTTTATTTTATTGAGTCTTAAAATAAATAAGCAGATCTCCATGGTTGCATTCGTGATGTTGTGATGTCACCTGGATTAGAATAATCACTGAAACGAGTCGAGAGAGACGAGGTGGATTAGCGGATTACAGCTTTTATAACGAAGATCTGCATTTGGTTTTATTCTACTAAAATGTGTTTCTTAACTTTCTGCACTGTGATCAGTGTCTGCAGTAATCATGCATGAGCTGGTGTTTAAGCCACAGCTCTCGATAGCTCTCGTATCAGATCTCGTTTTTATCTGTTCACACCTCAGAGACCCATTTGTGCTTCTCACAGTTTTTGGTGCTGTTGAAAAAAACACTCACTTTTCTTTGCAAAATGGTTCACTGTCTCCAGCACATCATTCAGCTGTCACTCAGAGTGTAAAACACAGCATATTTGAACGAATCTGAATTTTAATAAGTCAGCGTTTGATCAGAAACTCTTCCCTCTGCGCACATTATCGAGAGCGGCTGCTTTGATCTCGCCGTGAGTCGATGAGGTACGAGAATCAGACGCCATGTTTGAGCTTATATGAAAGAGGAAGTGCAGTTTTTCTCTTCTGATTGTCTTCTGCAGAAGTTTGTGTTTATAGACAAAATTCAAATAGTATTAAATACTTGGGCTATTGTCCATGATCTTAAAGGGCTTGTTCACTTACCCTCATGTCCTTCCAAACCTCTGTGACTCTCCTTTCATCTGTGAAACACATTTTTTTATTTATTTTTTTTGGCCACAAAATGAAAATCAATGGAATCCAATGTGGGTTTTTAGATGCCCTTTGACTTTCAATTTATGCACAAAAATGGTAAGTAAATCAGTGTTATTTTAGTATCATTGAGATACTATTATAGTTTTTATTAATATTTTGATTTTTTTTTTTTATATTTTTCATTTTCATTTTCATTTTAGTTAAAATTTTAGTAATTTTGTCATCCGTTTTTGTTTTTTTAAAATGTTTATATATATTTTGTATTAATTTTTATTTCAGTTTTAGATTTTTTATTTTAGTATATCAAGTTAAATGAAAATTAGAAATGTTATTTTTATTTTATTTTATTATTTTTTTATTATTATTTTTAATAATTTAATTTAATTATTATTTTATTAATTAATTTATTTTTTATTTTATTGTATTTTTTTAAAAGACAGAGGTTGAGATTTATATTTTCCATTTTCATTTTAATTTTAGTTAACATTTTAGTAATTTTGTTGTCCATTTTTGTCATTTTTATAAGTTTTTGTTTTTTAAAATACAGTGTATATTTTGTATTCATTTTTTCAGTTTTAGTTTTATATTTTATTTTAATACATCATGTTAAACTAAATGAAAATTAGAAATGTTATTTTTATTTTATTTTTTATTATTTTATTAATTTATTTATTTTTATTTTTTAATAATTTAATTTTTATTATTTACTAATTTATTTTGTATTTTATTGCATTTTTTTGAAAGACAAAGGTTAAGATTTATATTTTCTATTTTTATTTTTATTTTAGTTAACATTTTAGTAATTTTGTTGTCCATTTTTGTCATTTACTTTTTATAAGTTTTTGTTTTTTAAAATATGTCTTAATTTGTATTAATTTTTATTTTAGTTTTAGTTGTTTTATTTTAGTACATCAAGTTAAACTAAATGAAAATTAGAAATGTTGCCTTGGCAACTATAGCTGAAATAAAATAATAATAATAAAAAAAAATATTTTATATTATTTCAGTTATCATTTATTTATTTTTTCAAGCTTTATTTCAACTATAATAACCCTGGATTAAATGATATAATAATAAGTATTAGAATAAAAAAATATTTTTGTGTTAACTGTCCCTTTAATAGTCAGAATACTAAATAAGTACATACTAAAGTTTACACTCTTAGAAGAAAAGAAGGCACTTCATATAGAGAACTTTTTAGGGTGTTCCATTTTATGTATTTGTTTCACTTTAATTGATTTTGTTTTAATTCTAATGGAATTTTTTGAACATAACAGCTTGTAAACATACTTTCAGTAGAAGTAAACATACTGAGTGAGTAGAATCAGTAGAAAAAAAATGAAATAACCCATTAAACATGAAAGTATTATGGAATAATTAAAGACGTTTCTCCTTTTTGACAAAAAGTGTTCTTTGAAATTAAGTCAAGAACCCTAGAGTTCAATAAAGAACCCCACTGAACCTTTTTCTCGAAGAGTGTAAGTAAGTGTGGAGGTCACATCGACCTCACATTTATGAAGTAGTCCACAATATCTTTTAGTGCTCGACAAGAAGAAGCAAGCAAATGTCCTGAGAGCTTCTTGCTAACTTCTGAAACGCTGGAATCCAGTGGGATCACGAGAGCCCTTCATCACAGTGAACATCTGTACTGAGACTCACGATCAAGTGAGACTTTACCTCTCTGTGAGAGACGGGTGTCCTCTGAGCTCGCCTCAGGACTCTGTTTCAGTGCTTCACAACAAGTGCCTGTCAGCGTTCCTGCAGCGATCATGATCCAGGTTGACCCTGAAGAAGCGATCAATGTAGTGCTCTGGCCTGAACCAGCTGGGACCGGTTCACTTGTACTGAGTCTTTATTGTGTCTTAATGGTGCTAGACAGGAGTTCAGCTCACCAGGGTCATCTTCTGCCAGGCCTGTTCCTCAAGCTCGGCTTTTTAGGTTGCGTCTGTAAGTTTATCACTTTTAAAGCACCGTCGCCATTGTGTGTTGCTGTGAGCAATTTGCCTGCTATGCATCATATGAGCTACTCATTTTCACAAGATGTAATATAAGTCTCTGGTGTCTCCAGAATGTGTCTGTGAAGTTTCAGCTCAAAATACCCCACAGATCATTTATTATAGCTCGTCAAATTTGCCCCTATTTGGGTGTGAGCAAAAACACGCCATTTTTGTGTGCATCCCTTTAAATGCAAATGAGCTGCTGCTCCCCGCCCCCTTTTCCAGAAGAGGGCGGAGCTTTAACAGCTCACGCTTCGGTCGTTCAACAACAACAAAGCTGGAGAATCTCACGCAGCCAAAATGACGACGGTGTTCAGCCTTACATTGTTCAAACCGGAGTCGACACTGATGGAGAGACTCAGGAAGAAGTTACAACTTTTAGACGTTTCCGAATGGTTAGTGGATACATTTATGTAGATGCTGTGGAGTTGATTCAACTCATCGACAAGCTGAAGTCACAAGCTATTCCCACAATAGAACAAGGTGGAGATGATGAATGCTTTGTGACATGGTGCATTGTCCCAGTGGAAGTGGGCTATTCATTTCAAATGGGTAGACTGTGGCTATATAGGGATACAGATGGTCAGCAATGCTCATACACTACTACAGCATCTAAACTGAGCACTGTTAAGGGGCCTAAAGTGTGCCAAGTAAACAGTTCCTGCACTATTACACTACCAGCAGCTTGTATGGGATCGTTGAAGCGCATTATTATAACACCATGAAGCTTTGGAAATGCACAGCACTGTTATAAAGAGAGTCAGTTTGAATGACATTTTCCTCTGGCCACTTTCTTTAACAAGGTGTTTTTGGCCAGAGAACCTTTCGCTGTTTCTCCTGCTGTGTCCAATACAACACCAGCGGTCACGCAACAGTCAAAGTCTCTGGTATAACATTTATTCCTCTTTCAGTTTGGTCGAAAAACAGCTAAACATCTTGACTTTATTATCCACCTTATGTTAAATGTGATTTGTAACTTGAATGTGCGAGGCTTCGGGTTATTTTGCCTGTACAAAAACAGTGTGTTATGCTGCTTTATATTTGTTATCATGGTATTTTATCTTATTATCGTAATCGTAATAGTTTTAGAGTTTACTGCACTGTTATTCTTCTAATTATGTACGTCTGATGAACCGGAAGTCTCGCACATTCAAAGAAAATCGCTTATTTCCATGTTGCAAAATGGAATTGTAGTCATGTGTTTGTGTTAAACAAATGAACCTGAACACTCATAATTTAAAATCTCGTTTGAATGCAGTTGAACTATAAACCTGCTAAATATATTTTGGCTACTTTAAGATGACGTTATTTAACTAGCCTAGCCTACTATTTACACATAGTAAAGTGTTTCTTGCACGGCTTTTCATTGACGATATCGGCAAAATAAATAAAATATTACGTTATGTGATTACATAAAAAGCACAACGTAACACAAAACATGTATTTCTGCTGCGTTATCATCGCGTGTCTCTACACAAGCACAACGCAAACGGTTTAGTCTGATTCACGAGCAAATGACTCTTTTGAGTCGGTTCTTTCACTGAATCGTTTAAAAACACGCAGGTTTATCCTTTACTGAATGAACTCACGGAATCATCTAAGTGGTTTCTGAATCATAATGTCGTTTTTAAATCAAACAACACAATCCCGCGATTCTAAGTAACATTATTTAATGCCATTTATTACAAAACTGTTTTGAGGATGCACTACAGATATTCAGATGTTCATTAGCCGCTCTTCAGTAATTCTTTACAAAAAACAAAGACTGGGTACGATCAAAATAACCCAATGCCGCTATGTTATTCTGTTACCACATCTCTATCTCAGGCAAAATATAGTTTCTGTTGCTGCTGCTGATTTCTTAGTAGCCTACTTAGCAATGCACACTTCGCAGTGATTGTGAGTCTGCTCGATACATTACTTGTGACTTTACAACATATAAAATGAATTAATGCTGCGTTTTGTCATGCTACACAGCTATGGAAAAAACAAAAACAAACGCGACGCCATTTTGAAAATAGCTGTGCCGTTACGCTCCTGAAAAATGGAGAGTCAGTAACGTTCTGCTCATCAGTGCTGCATATTAACTGCTGAACAACTGAAAAATGTTTATTTTCTTTATTATCACAGAAACTCAAACAGAAGAATCAACAGCTGAAGATGATTATGGACCAGCTCAGAAACCTCATCTGGGAGATAAACTCCATGCTGGCTGTCAGGAGTTGAAACACACACACACACACACACACACACACACGCATACACACACATACACACACATACTAGTTGGTGCGTTCAGATCCTCCTGGGAAGTTTGTATTTATGAGTTGGGAAGTCGTGTTTAGGACATCAGGTGCGTTCAAGTCACTTTAATCAGAGCAAGATGGCGGCGTACCTTCTCTTAGTTAACTAAAGAAAAAAATGAGGTTTTTAAACTCTACTTCTGGAAAATGAAGAAAAAAGAAGGTGTGTTTTGAATTTATGAATTCTTTTGAATTTATGAATTTGAATTTATGAAGCCACTTTATCATTACATACTATATTGGTATTTTACAATGCAGGCAATTATTTTTTTTGTAAAAAAGCCTGAATGTCACTGCTAAATACCTTTAAAGGGTTAGTTCACCCAAAAATGAAAATAATGTCATTTATTACTCACCCTCATGCCGTTCCACACCCGTAAGACCTTCGTTAATCTTCGGAACATAAATTAAGATATTTTTGTTGAAATCCGATGGCTCAGTGAGGCCTGCATAGCCAGCAATGACATTTCCTCTCTCAAGATCCATTAATGTACTAAAAACATAATTTAAATCAGTTCATGTGAGTACAGTGGTTCAATATTAATATTATAAAGCGACGAGAATATTTTTGGTGCACCAAAAAAACAAAACTTATATAGTGATGGCCGATTTCAAAACACTGCTTCAGGAAGCTTCGGAGCGTTATGAATCTTTTGTGTCGAATCATGATTCGGATTGCGTGTCAAACCGCCAAACTGCTGAAATCATGTGACTTTGGCGCTCCGAACCGCTGATTCGACACAAAAGATTCATAACGCTCCGAAGCTTCCTGAAGCAGTGTTTTGAAATCGGCCATCACTATATAAGTTTTGTTTTTTTGGTGCACCAAAAATATTCTCGTCGCTTTATAATATTAATATTGAACCACTGTACTCACATGAACTGATTTAATTATGTTTTTAGTACATTAATGGATCTTGAGAGAGGAAATGTCATTGCTCCCTATGCAGGCCTCACTGAGTCATCGGATTTCAACAAAAATATCTTAATTTGTGTTCCGAAGATTAACAAAGGTCTTACGGGTGTGGAATGACATGAGGGTGAGTAATAAATGACAGAATTTTCAGTTTTGGGTGAACTAACCCTTTAAGTTTTGTAGTACTCCGCCAACTCTTTCTCAAGATGGGAGCTTAAAGAAAATCCCAAGCTTCCCACTCATATTTACGAGTTTGTGGTGGTGTATATGCGCGTTCAACTCGTAAATACGATCTTTCCGACATGGCTTGAACTGAGTTCGCTGTTTTCAGCAGGAAGATGGATGCAGAAAAGAGCAGCGAGGCACAAAATTGAGAGAAGGTAGGAAGCGAAAAGAGGAGTGAGCTGGAGAAATTCTGCCACATTCATAACACACGGTTGAAATACCATTTGGTTCAGCTGTCTTGGATTCAATTTTCAGCCTGATGAACATTAGGAGGTCTGAGCAGTCTGCTCATTCACTCAGATATGCTTTAAAATGAACCTTTTATGCAAGTATAGTCCTCTTGTTTTGCATGAGCGATAGCTCCTATTTACTTTTAAACTGTATATTTCTCAATTATTACTTACAGAGAATATTGTGTGAAACAGCCTATTAGTGTGGTGTTAATATATCTACATAAAAACCAATGCACATGTCGACTGCCTCTTTTTTTTTTTTGTAGGAATCTGTCCCATACCAATGCAAAAGTACAGAAATAAATGGTCTGATTTTAGTATTAAAATCAGAAAAAAAAAAATCACAAAAGAGAATAAATGCACAGCCGTCTACAGTAACTGCATGCTTAATTCCAGCATGCATGGTTTAATATGCGCAGTAAACCTGAAATTGTTACCTTAAATAGCCATTTCTAAATTAACCCTTGGTCCTCTTCAGTCAAAAATGACTGAAAAAAAACTGATATTGATTGAAATTTTAACATTTTTTCCTTCATTCAGCAAGGAAGAGGTTACACTCTAAAACACTGAGTGTACACAACACACGATCATACACACAAATGAACTGACGTGGTTGTAACAATATGGTAAAATTGAGTCAAAAGACTCAAATAAGAGGTTGAAATCAGATCAGACCCAGACTGATTAATCTGTGGTAAAACATACCTGATAATTTTTGTTAAATTTCTATTGACTTTTGATGTTGTGTAACAAAATGTCCTCTATGTTCAGGTTTGACTGTAGTAAAATTAATGCAAAAACTGACACTTCAAATCAACATCAAACCAAAAACATCTAAACCTTAACCAAAAAGTAGTCTTTGAGAATGTCTAAGTATAAATCCAAATCCACAAGTCAAATCCTACATAAGCTTTTCTTTTTTTACTCCCACCAGATGGCACTAATCTACCTTCAAAAAATTGGATTTTAAATGCCTTGTCTCTGTTTTAACATGGAATACTGCTTTAATTGGAAAATTATTTAAAAATATATTAGAAAAAAATTGTGTATTTTTTCAATGGGGAAAAATAGCTACTAAAAATTGTGTAAATATTGCATAGTATCATAAAATAACCTCAAAATTTTAAATTATAATCAAAAAATATTATTGAACAAAACTATATTACATTGGTTTTCCTGAAAAACAAAAGTTACATTTCAAGGCTTCAGTCGCTTTTGACCATGAAGGAGCTAAACGAAGAGAGGGTTAATGTACTTAGGCTGGTTCAGTGATATTAATATAACAGTATGATTTGAATAAAACAACTTATTTTTTTTCACTCATCTGTAACCTCTTTACATCTATTAATCGAAAAAAAAAATAACATGCAAGCCACATCATTATAGCATCAAATATGACTTTATTCATTTTCTTATAAATCATCCATACAAAATTGGCATTTTGCAATTTCTTTATTACCTCTATAAAAAGTCATCTGTTAATTACTGGGATGACAGGTCAGGACAGGAGGGAGCAAAAACAGATCTGAACAAAAATAACCCAAAAACAAACCAGTATTTACTCATAAATAGTCTAAAGTGGTCATGCAAGTCTGGATAACAGCCTAACGTGAGCAATACAGTCGGATGCTGTGAAACCTTATTAGTGTCGGCAGATGACGCAACATTATTCGAAAGACTGTTTCGGGTGTCACAAACTCGAATCAAAAGGCACAATCACAGAGAGATCAGTGATGATTTTGAGCATATTGCTTATTGCTAATCACAGAACGTAATGTAAGTATGCAGATGAAGTAAGTTAAAATTAGTATGCAGATTTACTAGTTAGCCTCGAGACTAAATGAAAATGATGAACAAGTATAGAAACCATGACAAATTACTTCGCTTAAGCAATGAGTTTAAATTCGCCAAGATTCTTTGGTGATCTTGCAAGTGTGTGTTTGTAGCAGCAGCATTCAACCGGCCAATTTCAAATGAATGGCTTTGTCACGTTAAGCTGGGTAATTAAAATAACACTGGCATCAATGCAAACACCTATCAAGTGTCATCCGTACACATGACAAGGGCCTCGGGCAGATCTGGACGATGTTGGGCGTATCACAAGCCCTGATGACAGTGTTGGCAAGGGCATAGAGACAGGGTGGGATGCACATAATAATCAAAACAGACATTTGATGCGCACAGCTGCCCCCTGAAACGATCTCAGATATATAATCAGCTGTATGTACAGTGATAAGTCACGCTTTTGAAGCGTCTTATGATTTGTGAGGCCAGACATTAATTCTGTGAACAATAACATTTATATAAAAATTTAAATTGGTTTGCTGAACTTAAAACTCAACCAGATGTGGGCCGTTTGTGTTGAAACAAAAAGTCAAAACTAATTACAAATGCAACCGTTAAGAGGGCAATTATAGTAGAAGCTTTCTGGGACTTGAAATTAATTCACATACTTGTATAACAAGATTCAAGCAAGCACCTAAACGTAAATGTCAAGATGGACGAAACACTTTAAAATTTCATTCAGGCCATAATTAGGATTTTCACTTGGTTCTGATAATGTCAGTTCATCTGCAGATTGACGATTCGCTGTCGAAAAGCTTATTAAAATACAATGCACAACAATTGAAGTCTGCAGAACGGGTTCCTAAACAACATTCAGTGTCAGATATGCGTTTAAATGTCAGCGTGGGCTGACCGTGACGTAGTGTACGATATGAATTCTGATGCATAATGTGAAGGGAAAGTGAAAAGGAAAATAAAAAGGCTTTGGCTCACAGCTGGCACATTTTAAGTCCAGTCACCTTCACAAAAGGCCTCTAAAGCACGGCACTCCTTCAAGTCATCAGACATTCAAGTACCTGTGAGCGGAGGCTGACGACACGCTCCGCTCTCTGGAAAACACGGAGAAACAACACTGGTCTCGAGAGCCGGAAATCAACCAGAAAGGTTGTACATTTTGATGCACGGGACATAAATTAGCCGGGTGTCCATTTGTGGCTGAGTGAGTTTTATATGCGAAGGAGGAATGAGGCAGTGCCATTGAACTTTGACGGACAGCTCATTTTTCACAGGGACAGGGAAGATAAAGGAGGTGAGAGACGTCTCACTTAAACTACGGCCGTAAGTCCTTACGATGCAACCTGTCTACCAAAGTTTTCTCGTCTAAACGGACGGCGTCCATGCTCATTTTTCCAAGTCTGGCTGTGAGGATTTGGGGAATTCTAATTAATTTTTTTTTTTTTTTTTTAAGGTGGATTTGCATGAATTAATTAGGGAGGGTTTGATAAGCCACTTAAGGCAACTCATTAGTCTTGGCACCATTTTTTAAAAATAAAAGCAATAAAATACTGCAGGGTGTTTAAACGCTGGCTATGCCACTAATAAGAGGGAACGCCGTTACGAATGCAATTTATTTTGCACACTTCTGCATTTGTGAACTTTTCAACCTACATTGAATCAATTCCACTGAAACTAAATGATCATTATGAAGTCTTTTGAAAATAATAAAAAGCCCCTACACTGCAGGTCAAGTCGTGCTTTTCATCTAAAACATCTAAGCGCTCTGAAATCAAGATACATTTCCTTGAGAAGCAACATAAGATATTAAGTCAAGAAAATCATGAAAATTAAAGTTTGTGCTTAAAATGAGAAAAAAATGTCAATGGGGTCAGAAAAATAATCTTGTCAGATATTTGTTCTTGTTTTAAGCACAAACTCACTTCATTTTCATGATTTTCTTGACTTGAGTTTGTGCTTAAAACAAGAACAAATATGTCAGTGGAGTCAGAAAAATAAACTTCATTCAAAGGGAAAACATTTTTTTTTTCTCATTTTAAGCTCAAACTCACTTCATTTTGATGATTTTTTTTGACTTAACATCTTAAATCATGTTGCTTCTCAAGTAAATTCATCTTGATTTAAGAACTTTTAGACATTTGTACTGGAAAACGACATTTTTTTGCAGTGCAAATACCTCAAAAACGTGGAAATAAAACCATACGAGCTCACTCGCACACAAACCCCGGCTCATTTTCTCCGAGACCTTGGAAAGAACAGATTCGGAGAACATGAAGATGGCGGGAAGATGGATGTATCCAGATGTGGCGTGGTGAAGAAGTGCTAACACAAATGATGCGTCCCTCCTGTCGTCCAACAACTCTCTCGTGTGCTGGGAAAGATCAGTTCATCTGTTGTGTTACCAACCCTGAAACAAAACTAAATCTTCCGAAGAGTTAAAAGCGTGTCACGTGTGTCTGAAGGTCCACAGAGGCCGTCACGTCCTTGTGTCCTTTGTTCGTGTGCTGAAGGGAAAACCGAGCCATGGGCTCGTCCGCTATGGTCCTCCTGTGCTCCGGAGAGTCTCTCGCGGCCCCCTGTTGAATGTCCGACAGGGGGCGCCAGTCTGGTCAGAGCCGCTCGATCTCCCTGTATTTCTTGCGGAGGATGGAGACCTGGTCCTTGAACAGAACGGGGTCCAGTCTCATTTGGGAGTGGACCAGAGGCATGCCGCCAAACCAGCTGGCGAACTTGTTCATGCAGGTCTGACGCTGGGCAAAGTGGTCCGGGTCGGCCCAGCGCGAGGCTCGAGATGACTAAGAGGAAGAGATGCACAACATTAGACGCTTTTCTCAAAATCATTAAGGTTTATTCATCTACTATGGGTGTAACTGTACACAAAAATGATGGTTCAGTACGTATCTTGGTTTTCAAGTCGCGGTTTGGTACGTTTTTCCAGTGGTTTACTGACTAAACTAGGTTTGTCTTTAAATAAAAACATGACAATATTGCTGCAACAGGCAGTAACACACACTGCAGATTATGGTGCTGTTGTAATTGGGGGAAGAGATTTGAGCGCTTACACTTTAGAATATAAAAGCAATATTTTTTAGAATAAGGTTATAATTATTGCGCTCCGTCTCTTCGAGCTCGCCGGCAGTTCACTGAAGTCTGAGAAGTTAAACAGACTCGGATAAAACATTTTTTTTTTCAAAGACTACATTGTGCATAAGTAGTGATTTTATTGCTTGTTTCTGCTCCTTTTTTGCCTGTGTTTTGATCTGGAGATTCTGTACTCTTTCAGAAGATGCGTAATAGCGCCCCCTACTTTATAACAGTGAAAAAGCCAGAAAATTCCGTCAATGGTGGGGAAAGAGTTAAAGGATCAGTTCACTTCAGAATGAAAATTTCCTGATAATTCACTCACCTCCATGTCATCCAAGATGTTCATGTATTCCTTTATTCAGTCGGAAAAAAATGAAGGTTTTTGAGGAAAACATTCCAGGATTTTTCTCCATACACTGCAAAAAATGCTGTTTTACTTAGAGTTTTTGTCTTGTTTCTAGTCAAAATATCTTTAAGTTCTTAAATCAAGAAGCATTTTCTTGACAAGTAAAATTTTTTCTGAAAACAAGAAAATAATTAAGTCAAAATTAAGTGAGTTTTTCCTTAAAACAAGCAAAATAATCTGCCAGTGGGGTAAGCAAAATAATCTTATGTCAAACCAAAAATAAGATATATAATCTTGTTTTCAGTTGTGATTAAGATTATTTTGCTTACCCCACTGGCAGATTATTTTGCTTGTTTTAAGGAAAAACTCACTTAATTTTGACTTATTTTTCCTAAAAACAAGAAAATAAATTTTACTTGTCAAGAAAATGCTTCTTGATTTAAGAATTTTTAGATATTTGGACTGGAAACAAGACAAAAACTCTAAGTAAGAACAGCATTTTTTGCAGTGTATAGTGGACTTCACTGGGGTTCAACGGGTTGAAGGTCCAAATGTCAGTTTCAGTGCAGCTTCAAAGAGCTCTACATGATCCCAGACGAGGAATAAGAGTCTTATCTAGAGAAACCATCGCTCATTTTCTAAAAAAAAAAAAAAATGAAAAATTATATACTTTTTAACCACAAATGCTCATCTTGCACTGCTCTGTGATGCGCCACGCATTACGTAATCATGTTGGAAAGGTCACACGTGACCTTGGCAGAAGTACCGCGGTAGGGTGAAACACTTCACAATTGTCAAACGTTGTTTTACCTTTTTTTTTTTGCAAAGGCTGTTTGACTTGGTCTTTGCACGTTTGCATTGTGAACAATGGATCGGTACTTCCGTTATGCGTGACACATCGCAGAGCAGTGCAAGACGAGCATTTGTGGTTAAAAAGTATTACTTTTTTTTTTTTATAAAATCACCGATGGTTTCTCTAGATAAGACTCTTATTCCTCATCTGGGATCATGTAGAGCTCTTTGAAGCTGCACTGAAACTGACATTTGGATCCGTTGGTCCCTGTTGAAGTCCACTATATGGAGAAAAATCCTGGAAAGTTTTCCTCAAAAACCTTCATTTCTTTTCCACTGAAGAAAGAAAGACATGAACATCTTGGATGACATGGGGGTGAGTAAACTATCAGGAAATTTTAATTCTGAAGTGAACTAATGCTTTAATATAAAGCACAGCTCATGTTTAGGGCAACTTTGATCGTGCACTTATTCATTAGCAGATCTTTATCAGCTGTGTTCGCAAAATCAAATAATATCTATATAAATGATATTGTTTATTCTAGAGGGGAAACTGTTTGCACATGTTTGTTCAGTACAGCATACTGTGACCAAAAAGTTCAGTACGAATATGTGTACCGTTACACCCATCATCTACGGCACGGTTTTTCCCACTCACCTGACCCATCATGGTCTCCTTGTACTGCTTCTTCTGTGTGACCTTGATGGGCGGCAGCTTGGTGACGGCAGACACTAGGAAGTTCATGAGGATGTCCTCACAGTTGGCCAGCTGGTCCACCATGCTCTTCAGGCTGTTTGGCAGGAAGTGGGTGTACAGGAAGTGGTAATATCTGGAGAAGAGGACATGGACATTGTGAAGGACAGGCTGAGACAACCAAATCATAAATTCAAAAGCTCAATAGGACAATGAGCACAATTTGTTAAGTTAGGTTAATAAAAGATATTGATTTTTCATTTAGCTGAAAAAATCCCAATATCAGTCTTTAAATCAATGGCTTCTTTTCCAGTTGTCTCTTTTAATGCCTGCTGTGATATAAAAGTGTCCTTGCAGAACGTTTCTAGCTTACTGTGGAAACTGAAAATCATGTTTTCTGACTCAATTAATGAAGAATGTGATCTGAAGCCAATGTCACTTAAACTAAATGAAAATTAGAAATGTTGCCTTGGCAATAAAATCTGAGTTTAAGTTGAAACAATAAAATTATTAACTGAAAATAAATAACTAAAATAAAAATAAATTAATTGCTAAATAGCGATATTTAATTAACACAAAAAATAAAGGCTAATTCAAAAAAATCATAAACTAAATAACACTGCTTTGTAACAACAGGAATTCACACATTATGCATGTTAAATTAAATACAATAAATATAAAAAAAATGTATTGCTAAGAAAAATACTACATTTTTCATACATATTTTTTATGATATTTTAAGGAAGTTCCTTTAGTTTTCATGTCCCTCAACTTCCTATGATGGAAATGAATCATTTATTAACTACTTCCTGTTTGTAAAGATCATGGCTGAGGAGTGTATGGTGAGACATTATTAATCTCCATATATTTTGCACTTAAAAAAAACCAAACATATTAGAGTCTGTTTAATCTAGAGTTTGATAAATATAATCATATGCATATTTCAAAAATGTCCGCTTGTCTACCAATTGCAATGGTAGTCTTCATTTTAGAGCATTGAGAAGATTTAGCTGTGGTGTTACAGGCTTTCATTTCAGACAGCATTTCATTAAATTATTCAAGCTTTTACCGGATCCATCAATTTTTTTTTTCAATGCACAGGCATAGGTATATTATTTTGTCAAATTTCTACCTCTTGTTTGCCACTCCAATAAAATAATGAACTAGTTACTCAACCAAATCAGAACTGAATTGAAACCTTGTAATTCAAATTGAGAAACTGGTGCCCGAATACAGCCGTAATGCAATCAGATTTGGGTCAAGGACGTGACAGGTTGTTTTTTTGTCCAAAGGCCTTAATAATAATAAAAAAAAACAAAGATATGACATCCAAAGTATGTAAGGTAGTACAACTAGATCTCTTTTATTGAATCCAAAAGGTTTTAATTATATTTCACTACATATAAAGGTATTTTAAAGATTTTGAAGGGTCAAAAGGTCATTCGGTTTAACCGTCCAAAGGCCACTCCAGCCATTTCATTTGTGATTAAAATATCTTAAAATGTAATAAATGTATATATTTTTTTATTCTGGCATGATTTTATAACATCATATATCAACATATATCAGCTATTTAATGCAAAATAGCATTAAAATTATGTGTAGAAGTCGTTGCTTTGTTATGAGAAAGAATGCCCGGAAAAATGAATTTCATTGATGTCATTTGGAGTAACCGATATAAAGGGACCATTTTGGATCAAGTCATGCGGTCAATATCATGTGACAGGATGTGACATCATTCAGACACCTGCAAAGCACCACATGGTCATGAAGCAAAGTAACTAACTCTCTTTTAACTATTTGAAAAATTCATGTTTTCACTTGATCATACGCATGTCCTGAAACATCAGGTCATTCGGTACAACCGCTATAAAACATGGAAAATTTTGTAATATTTTAAAATATCGTCATTCGGTATAACTAAAAGTGTCATTCGGTAAAACTGAAATTTTGGTTAAACTTTTTTTGGTGACAAATTTTGTCCATCTTGTAAAAAATGACAAAAGCAGTGTTAATTGATTATAAAAGCCACATAATATCATTGTTAACACTTAATAATACTTCAAAATTAATTATATCTCCATTATGTTTTTTTACACTTTTAAAAACCATATTCGTCAATGACCCATTTATAGTGATGTAAAACTATACTTATTTGATCAAAAATACAGTAAAAATAGTGAAATATTTTTACAATGTTAATCAGCTGTTTTCTATGTGAATATATAGTAAAATGTAATTTATTCCTGTGATCAAAGCTGAATTTTCAGCATCATTACTCCAGTCTTCAGTGTCACATGATCCTTCAGAAATCATTCTAATATGCTGATCTGCTGCTCAAGAAACATTTGAAAACAGTTCATATTTTTGTGGAAACGGTGATACATTTCTTTCAGGATTTTCTGATGAATAGAAAGTTGAAAAGAACAGCATTTCTGTAACTTTTGATGAATTTAATGCATCTTTGTGGAATAAAAGTCTAAATAAAAAAAATCTTACTGACCCCAAACTCTTGAATGGCTCATCTTTAGGCAGCAGAAATGCAGCTGTGCTAATAAAGTATTTTTTTAGTCTTGTAAGCTGAAGTTTCTGCCCTATTTTTATCTCCGTGTACCTGTGGTAAATGGCAGCTCCGGTGAGAACCATGGAATAGTCATTGGTCCATTTAGAGGTGTAACCCCAGCGCTCCTTATTATTGTCCCAGAAGTGACTGCGGGCAGGATATCCCACAATTCTCTCCGGGAAACTCTGCCACACCGTGAAGGCAAAGTCCACCTGCAAGGCAACGATGAGCTCGAGTTAGAAACCCCTCGCCAAACCGGCGCTACAAAGAGTTAAAAGAATGAATAAAGAGCTTTCTCATGACAGAAGCCAGACATGCTTTCAAAGCTGCTGGCTGAGAAGATGCCCTCCTTTTTCTAAGATCAAAGCATTTAAACAAATAATTACTGAAACACATCAACAGTGTCAGCGGCTGGATCTGAACTGAACCACACGCTAACAGACTAACTATACACACCGAACCCCACCGGCAGAACATCCGCCTCACATGTACGTCTCTAGATACATAAATAGGGTTATTTGGGAGGGGGAGTTCAAGAAAGAAAGAGTAATTGGAGTTTTCCTGCAGTGTGGTCAAGATAACACATGATTAAAGATATCCATTTCAGGAAGAAAAGAGGAAGGCGCAGGAGGGAAGACGGTTGTGTGAACGCTGACTCTGCTGCCTCTGATAAGAGACGGCCATTTCTCACCGCTAACGCAGAGGACAGAAAGAAGCCGAAGGAGGAGGAACGGAGGGCTGAAGAGGCCATGCTGAGCTGATTATGGGTGGCGGAAGCACAGTGGTTGCAATATCTGCACTGCCAGCTGAAAGGTTGGGGGTTTAATCCGAGAACGGCTGAAGAGGAGAGCGATCACAACCCTGCTCAAACGATAAGGCGTCTTTCACTTTAAGGCGCTCCGGAGTTATGGATCCGACATCTACCTTATTGTGAGCTGCAATGGATGCTCATTTTAATCTGGGGCCAGAAAAGCACACTTCTGATGATAGTTTGGGAGTCTTGCACCAAGAACAGCCGGATCATTTTCCATCTCTCTGATCATTTCATTAAACAAGCTGTTCTGGCTACTGTACCGATAAAACTTTTATATGTAAATGACCTCTGATATGATTGGCTACAACAACTGATGCATGAGATTAATAATAGTAAACATATACCTAACACATACAAACACACACACACACACACATATACATATATATATATATATATACACATATATATATATATATATATACATATATATACATATACACACACACACACACACACACACAGTATATACGTGTTTTTGTATGGTCGAACTGAATTTATCAATATAAACAGTATAGATATTAATAATTGAGATATTCATTACACACTCACATTCATACACACTCACAAACACACTCACACTCGTGTACACATGCACTCACACGCACACACTCACATGCACACACACGCACACACTCACGCACGCACTCGCGCACACACTCACGCACGCACTCGCACACACACACACAAGCACGCACTCACGCGCACGCACTCACACACACGCACACACTCACACGCACGCACTCACGCACACTCACACATACACTCACGCACACACATGCACTCGCACGCACACACATACACTCGCACGCACACACACGCACTCGCACGCACACACATGCACTCGCACACATGCACATGCACACACACTCTCAATAAATACTTTTTTTATCAACAATATTATGAATTAATAGAGATGCATTAAATGCATCACTAAATTGCACACAATAACTTTGTCAGCCCTAACATAAAACATCCCGGACCTCTTGGCAAAAAAAAAAATGGCAAAAAGAAAGACGACATTCACACCCATGAATAGAAACACTTTCGATCTGCAGAAATAAAGAGCAGGGAAACAGTGTGAGGAGGAAGTGACACAGACTAACAGAGTCACAGACGTGTGTCAGAGAGAGAGAGAGAGAGAGAGAGAGAGAGAGAGAGAGAGAGAGAGAGAGAGAGAGAGTCCGTACCTCAGTGGTCGACAACACCGTGTCCTCATCCAGACTCAACACTGCATCACTGATGATACTGTCATACGGCTGAAACCGGCTGCTCATGACCTGCAGAGAGAAGGGACAGATGTACAGTCAGATTAAACTATATCTTTATTGTTCTTGGTGAAAACAGGCATTTAAAGAAGGGAAAAAATGCATCTCTTTTCTGTTTGGAATAAAGTCCAAATATTTGGTTATTGTGCATGTGCGTTTGGTCACTAATAAAATGCTGAAATTTAGAAAATGAGACTTACAATAATTGCACAACAACAGGCCACCCACACACAGAGCTTCATCAACAAACGCACATACAAACACTTTAATTCAACTTTGGTCAAATACAGACAAATCAAGCCTCGACGGCACAGAACGTCAAAACAGTGTCAGGGGGTCATAAATGCACTGAAAGAGGACTGTGTCTATCTGGAAATAACACACACACACACACACACACACTTCTTGTTGTAAATCCCCCTCAGTCACACACACAGCCTCCCATCAGACGCACTGCCGCAGGGATCGCTCCAGACACAATCTGCACTTCTAGAAAGCCACAGTCACAATATGAAGGTGAAAGATGAGGAACGCGCAGGTGAGTGAAGTCAGGATTAAATCTAACATGAGAAATCTCACAACTCTCTCCCTCAAATCCACAGACGCCACAGTGCCGAAACACAGAATAAAGTCTGAACGTCTGAACAGTGTTTACAGTCACTATGAAATCAAAATGGACAATTAATCTAATTAATCTAATTAACACATTAAATCGACAGCCCTAATATATATATAATAAAAGACAGGAAATTTAATATTCACAAAATCACACAGAATAACTTTTCACAATCCAATAAATGTCTAAAAATCAAGTTCTATATCATTTCCCTTTGACTGTCACACTTCACACAGAAACTAAACGAATTCTCAACATGTAGTTGATGTGGATTCACGCAGTCTTTAATGAAAGCCAGAGCAGCTCAGTCGTACCGCAGGAAGTGAGAGTCTGAATGGCACAGTATTCTCTGCAGGACCTCATATACTGTACGAACGGGAGTGTTTAATAAGGAAAATGCCCAAAGCTACACTTATGTGGCGTGGGACCAGGCTGTCAATCATGGCTTAAAAGAGCTGTCTCCTCGTCAGCTAGTCTGGGTGGGAACATTTTCTCTCTCTCACACACACACACACACACACACACACACAGTAAACAAGACAGCCACAAGCCGTACAAACCACAGGCTGACTGGCACTACTTCACTGCTCTCTTCCCTCACCAGAGGAAAACTAATCCCTCTCCACTCCAAACACTGGGAAACAACATTCACAGTCCCTCTCTGTTACACACACACACACACACACACACACACACACACACACACACACACACACACACACACTGAACTATTATATTATGGGAAAAAAAATGGAAATAGGCATATTTAAGTAGCATAAGATGAAAAACTATGACAGAAAAACCTTAAAATCACCTTGTTCTCTCCTTCGATGACAATAATGGGCACTGAGGTGGCCGGCCATCGATGCTTGGCAGGTAAAGGCTTGTCACAGTTCCACAATACAATAATCTGAGATAAAACAGAAAGAAAGAGACATCAGCAACACAAAGATTTTTGTGAAGTCATGCAGGTCGAACATCACCTTAACTCAATCTGATCCAGTCCCCAGCTTATACGTTTCTTCCCACAGAAATTAAATACAAATCATAATATTACATGTCATACATAATCATACGTCATTAAAAGAGCATGTGACAGTGAGCGTGTGAAGTTCAAACGCATTTATTTTATGATGGTGTATCTGGTGTTTGCATTATCCTGGAGTGCCGTGAATCTGACAGCGTTACAGGAATGCTGTGTCGGTTTCAATTTACAGCTTGTAATAGCTGTGAGGATTTTATATTCATTTTGTTTTGTCACTTTCAAGTGTGTTTGAGTGATTACACCTCCAGCTGAAGTGACTGCTCTGGTTTTACGTTAACACTCATAAATGTTTCATGTGGAGGGTTTTAGAGGGGCTCTTCCTCTCAGTGATTTAGAAGTCAGTTGGTTCACAGGGCCGGGTTAAATAACTCATTAAGAGCGCTCGAGTGTTTGGACTCAACCCAACACTTTCAGGGACTTTTCAAATCTAGAGTTAGCGTGTTTATGTGCACAACAGAACGCTGATAGACTATCAAAAATCATCTCGTTCTACAAACCCAACCAGAAAAATTAATGCATATAAATGAGAATTTAAAATGCTGAAATGATCAGGTTTGACATCAAAACATGAATACATGCTCAAACTGAATAAGCTGATGGAAAAGCAATGAGAGGCGTGAAAGAGAAATTGGGTAAAGATACAGGCTTGCTGATCAGGTTTATAAGGTTTCCCCACAAAAAAAAAAAAATAAACATTTAAATTGAAATAAATTAAAATTTATTGATGTAAATATGTAAATGTTTAAATTAAATTAAATTACATTTCAAATCAAGAGTGTTTATATGCACAACAAAACTGAAAAACCCACAAGAAAAATAAATGCATATAAAACAATGACATTCTCTGCGCTTGACATCAAAACATTAACTTTCCCCAATAATAATATATATTTTTAAACTGTAATAAATTATTATATGTATTGAAATTAATATAATATTTACTAAATTTGTATTTGTATTAGATTTAAATGTTTATTTTATTACTCTATATTATATTATATTATATTATATTATATTATATTATTAATCTTATTTTAATTTTCTGTGACTTTTTAACAAGTGCAAATTAATATGACATTAATTATATTTAAATTAAAATGTAATATTTATTTTATTACTTTATGTATACAATTATATAATATAATATAACATTATAAATTAAATAAATACATTTTGTGGCACTTTTTTTGTTAATGAGTGCAACCTCCCCCACCCAAAAAAAAAAAAAAAAAAAAATAAATTGTAATAAATTATTCAAATGTATTAAAATTAATATAACATTTATTAGATTTAAAGTAAAAGTTTTTATTACTTTTAAATTATATTATTATTATTATTACTACATAATAATATATAACATATTAATCTTATTTTATTTTTCTGTGGCACTTTTGTTCTTAACAAATGCAACTTTTCCCAATAATAAAAAAAATCTTTAAACTGAAATAAATTATTACATTTATTGAAATTAATATAACATTATATTTTCAATTAAAATTAAATTTGTATTTTATTACTCTATATTATATTATATTATATTTTAATGTTATTTTATTTTTCTGTGGCATTTATTAACGAGTGCAATTTTCCTCAATAATAAAAAAAAAAACATTGAAAGAAGTTATTAAAATGTACTGAAATTAATATAACATTTATTATATTTTCAATTAAAATTAAATTTGTATTTTATCACTCTATTATATTATATATTTTTCTGTGGCACTTTTTGTTGTTAACGAGTGCAACTTTCCCCAATAATAAAAAAAGGTAAATTTAAATAAATTATTAAATGTATTGAAAGTAATATAACACTTATTTTATTTAAATTAAAAAATAATTTTTATTAATTTATATATAACATTGTATGTTATATTATAAACTGTATATTATATTATATTTTTTTTTTCAAATCTTTTTTTTGTGTGGCACTTGTTAACGAGTGCATTGGGAATGATTCAGGCTTGACTGCTGTTTTATGAACACCATTTTTACACACGCAAGAGCTGCTCAAAGTGAAAAAGTACTGTATTAATGCACCCGTTTTAAAATCCTGTTTTAATGCGCTGGTGATATAAACATCCATCGAGCCTTTTACTTAAGCACATCTTTCATTTCATTAACTC